>JAEAOA010000324.1:812500-910000 GCA_016746295.1 Potamilus streckersoni | reverse complement strand
GCATGAAATTAGTATGTCGCCATATTTGTAAGTGCTTAAGTAGTAAAAGCAGTAATAATCCGTAGCGTGATATTACTCATTAGTTATGCGACAAGTTGTTAGTTGAAAGTGACTCGAAAATTTTGTTGATTGTTTTAAGTTTGTAGATAATTTTGTTAAACTTTGAATTCATATAAAAAACACATATGTATATCATTATCTAGGAGTATTTGAGAATTGTTACTTTACATAACAAACAAATAATAATTGTCTAAACCTAATACGAATTCATCTATATCATTTGTTGCATAATTTAGCATCGATGCTATTTACAACTTTTGATATGAATAGTTCCAAAATAACCCTTGTTGCAAGAGCGAAACGGTGAACCAATGTATCGGCGATAGACCGTCTATGACACAATGGTTACAAAACTATGTGCTGTTAGGACTCAATGGCGACAAAACTATGTGCTATTAATAGGTCTTCTTTTAAAACGGCTCTTTAGGTTTCTAAACAATTTGCGAGATAAATTGAAGAACAAGGATTATTATGGCAAAAACTGAACTAAAAATAATCTGCAAAAAAGAAAACAAAACTAGCAAGGAAAGGTAGTGTTTAAACAAAGCAGCCTTGGATGCAGCATCCCTTTTGTATCCAGCAATCTCCTCCTCAATTTTATAGTTATTGTAGCAAATATTGGGTGGGATCACTTGAACCAAACTCTCTCTCTCTCTCTCTCTCTCTCTCTCTCTCTCTCTCTCTCTCTCTCTCTCTCTCTCTCTCTCTCTCTCTCTCTCTCTCTCTCTCTCTCTCTCTCTCTCTCTCTCTCTCTCTCTCTCTCTCTCTCTCTCTCACTCTCTCTCTCTCTCTCTCTCTCTCTCTCTCTCTCTCTCTCTCTCTCTCTCTCTCTCTCTCTCTCTCTCTCTCTCTCTCTCTCTCTCTCTCTCTCTCTCTCTCTCTCTCTCTCTCTCTCTCTCTCTCTCTCTCTCTCTCTCTCTCTCTCTCTCTCTCTCTCTCTCTCTCTCTCTCTCTCTCTCTCTCTCTCTCTCTCTCTCTCTCTCTCTCTCTCTCTCTCTCTCTCTCTCTCTCTCTCTCTTCTCTCTCTCTCTCTCTCTCTCTCTCTCTCTCTCTCTCTCTCTCTCTCTCTCTCTCTCTCTCTCTCTCTCTCTCTCTCTCTCTCTCTCTCTCTCTCTCTCTCTCTCTCTCTCTCTCTCTCTCTCCTCTCTCTCTCTCTCTCTCTCTCTCTCTCTCTCTCTCTCTCTCTCTCTCTCTCTCTCTCTCTCTCTCTCTCTCTCTCTCTCTCTCTCTCTCTCCCTCTCTCTCTCTCTCTCTCTCTCTCTCTCTCTCTCTCTCTCTCTCTCTCTCTCTCTCTCTCTCTCTCTCTCTCTCTCTCTCTCTCTCTCTCTCTCTCTCTCTCTCTCTCTCTCTCTCTCTCTCTCTCTCTCTCTCTCTCTCACAGCGATGTCATCCCCAATACCGTAAATCAATATCATCACAGGTGTGATGCTGATTTAAAGGACCTAGCCTAAAAGAGAGACAACTTACTTTTTTTATAGGTAACAACTTCTGCCACTCTCTTCTGGTCAGACATTACCACTATGATCTGCAGTCATTAAATTTGAGGAACAGCTTATGGATCTGTGCACTCAATCGTCATGCGAGCAGTCTTGTTTGTTGTAAAAGGTTTGACAATTGTCCTGAATACAATTATCACGGTAAGAAATATTATTAGACAGTTGAAATGATATTAATGACGATTGAAGTGATATTTATGATTTAAGTGAAATTTGTTATTGAACTAATGAAGTGATACGAATGATTCGACAAAAATGATGCTAATTATTGAAATACCGAGGTAATACGAATGATTGAACTTCAGAAATGATACGAAGGATTAGACTTCTGATGTGATATGAATGGTGTGAATATTTAAGTGATACTATTGATGAAATTATTTCAGTGGTACGAATGATTAGACTTCTGAAGTGATGCTAGTGATTAGACTACTGAAGTGATACGAATGATTAAACTACTGAAGCGACACGAAGGATTAGACTGCTGAAATATGAATGCTGACACTAATCAAGTGATACGAATGATTAGACTAGTGAAGTGATACGAATCATTAGACTACTGGAGTGATACAAATGATTAGACTACTAAAGCGATAAGATTGACCAGAATACTGAAGTGATACGAATAATTAGACTACTGAAGTGATACAAATGATCAGACTACTGTAGCGATAAGAATGACAGTATACTGAAGTGATACAAATGATTATACTACTGTAGCGATAAGAATGACAGTATACTGAAGTGATACAAATGATCAGACTACTGTAGCGATAAGAATGACAGTATACTGAAGTGATACAAATGATCAGACTACTGTAGCGATAAGAATGACAGTATACTGAAGTGATACAAATGATCAGACTACTGTAGCGATAAGAATGACAGTATACTGAAGTGATACAAATGATCAGACTACTGTAGCGATAAGAATGACAGTATACTGAAGTGATACAAATGATTAGACTACTGTAGCGATAAGAATGACAGTATACTGAAGTGATACAAATGATCAGACTACTGTAGCGATTAGAATGACAGTATACTGAAGTGATACAAATGATCAGACTACTGTAGCGATAAGAATGACAGTATACTGAAGTGATACAAATGATTAGACTACTGAAACGATAAGAATGACAGTATACTGAAGTGATACAAATGATCAGACAGACTACTGTAGCGATAAGAATGACAGTATACTGAAGCAATAACTATGATAATACTGCTAAAGAAATCCAATCGATTAAACATCTGAAGTGATACAAATGATTATTCTACTGAAGTGATACGAATGATTTGAATTCTGAAGTGTTAAGAATGATTGAACTACTGAAGTGATATGAATATTCTTCTATATATTTCCTGTACACTTTTGTATTATCTTAAACAAGTAACACCCAACAATTACGCACTTCTGTGCAAGGACATGAAAAAAATCGATGATAATGTAAATAAATCATTCACCTTTAAATTCTCCCACTATTCATTTACTATTATAGATTTTAATATACGGGGTTCCTAATCCAAACTAACAAGGACATGTTGAATGGCTATTAAATCCACACTAATAATTAACTTCCATTCATTTTAATTAAGTATGCTATAATATTATCTGCTTGTAAATGTAATGGCAACAATTCCAGGATTTCTTGTATGGCCACAATTTCAAATATTTTATATATATATATATATATATATATAGATATATATATATTTATATATATATACATATATATATACATATATATATACAGATATATATATATATATAGATAGATATACATACATACATACATACATACATACATACATACATACATACATACATACATACATACATACATACATACATACATACATACATACATACATAGACGTAAACGCAATTGAATTGACGCCTGAGACCGAAACAATAATTGTCATATTTAATGCAACCAAAACTTGAAAAATTAATTAATTTTATATTTATTTTATTATATTTATATTATATTTATATTAATTATATACATACATAGACGTAAACGCAATTGAATTGACGCCTGTGACCGAAACAATAATTGTCATATTTAATGCAACCAAAACTTGAAAAATTAATTAATTTAACTTGAAGAAAAATCGATTTTAATAATGTGAATTGATTCATAGTGTAATATACTGACATTTTATGAACAGGTAGGAGAATACAGTAGCATATGACAATGGTATCGACCAAGATTAGGTTAAAGCTCAATGGCAGGCTGTATTTTACATCTTTTACATCATGTAACAAAAAAAAAACCAAACTGAATGTTTGCATCATGCTATATAAATGAATTTCACTTTTATGGGTTGATAATTGAAAGGAAAAACTTAAAACAAGTATATTAGTTAAACACATGTCATTGCCAAAATAAACACGCAAATTCATCTTTTACGCATGGACGTCAGAAAGATTTGAAACAAGTTAGTGCAATGCATGCCAAGTCATCTTCAATGCACGAACGGCAAAAAAGATTGCAAGCACGTGATTGAACGGACTGGTTCCTCTCGATTACCTGCAGCTTAATAAATTATATTGCTCACGCGTGTATGTATGTACGTGCGTGCGCACGCAGTGTGAACATACTGAGAAACTCAATTTGCTGTAATTTGATTTACGTACTTGTTTCCATGCTAAGTAACTCAGCATGCTGTAATTTGATCTCTATACAACCATGCTGAGAAACCCAATATGCTGTAATTTTATTTACGTACATGTTTCCATGCTAAGTAACTCAGCATGCTGTAATTTTATCTCTATACAACCATTCTAAGTAACCCAATATGATGTAATTTAATTTACGTACTTGTTTCCATGCTAAGTAACTCAGCATGCTGTAATTTGATCTCTATACAACCATGCTGAGAAACCCAATATGCTGTAATTTGATTTACGTACATGTTTCCATGCTAAGTAACTCAGCATGCTGTAATTTTATCTCTATACAACCATTCTAAGTAACCCAATATGATGTAATTTAATTTACGTACTTGTTTCCATGCTAAGTAACTCAGCATGCTGTAATTTGATCTCTATACAACAATGCTGAGAAACCCAATATGCTGTAATTTGATTTACGTACTTGTTTCCATGCTAAGTAACTCAGCATGCTGTAATTTTATCTCTATACAACCATGCTAAGTAACCCAATATGCTGTAATTTTAATTTACGTACTTGCTTCTATGCTAAGTAACTAAGCATGCTGTAATTTGATCTCTATACAACCATGCTGAGAAACCCAAAATGCTGTAATTTCATTTACGTACTTGTTTTATGCTAAATAACTCAGCATGCTGTAATTTTTTCTCTATACAACCATGCTGAGAAACCCAAAATGCTGTAATTTGATTTACGTACTTGTTTTCATGCTTAGTAACTCAGCATGCTGTAATTTTATCTCTATACAACCATGCTGAGAAACCCAGTATGATGCAATTTGATTTGCGTACTTGTTTCCATGCTAAGTAACTCAGCATTCTGTAATTTTATCTCTATACAACCATGCTGAGAAACCCAATATGCTGTAATTTGATTTGCGTACTTGTTTCCATGCTAAGTAACTCAGCATGCTGTAATTTTATCTCTATACAACCATGATGAGAAACCCAGTAAGCATTAACATATCACCATACAAGTTTCTATTATGAGATATTCAGTATTTAGATCTATCAAAACTTGGAAAATGATCCGCCTACTCATTATAAATCTGCTTATTGGGCATCCGAGTCTTTCATTATGAATAATTACCAGTAATTTAAACATAACTCATCAGTATAATGCAAACATCAGAAATCAGATGGAAAATATTAAAGTTATAATTTAAACATACCACAGTCATCAAATATTCAAATATTCATATCTCAATTCTCTTCAATAAAGCCGTGTTATAAATTTGACAACCTTCTTGGGTTTTACTTAAATCTAAGAGATTCATAAAATCTTTTTTCCTCAAAGAATTAAAAGTTTGGAAAATGTTAAATTTTAAAGCGTTGTCGCTAATGTCTACTATATGTGCATCAGACGAAGATTACAAAGTTGTAAGAATTTTGACAAGCAAGATAGAAACAAATCTCAGTTAACGGATATTTTGAGAAATTTATTGAAACTGAGACCAGGTGCCTACTCAGCTGGGCAAGTTCCTGTCCGTCAATCACGTGACTTAATAATTCACTAGTAGTTCGTTGTTAAATTGATTTGCTGTCTATTACTATCTTCCTTTTGCGATGTTTTATTGACAGTGTGTCTATGTCTCTAAAACCGCCCATTTTCGTTTTGAAAATAAATCTCAGTAATTGAAACAATACTCATAATTACAATGAACGAATTTCTTGAGAATAAGATTTTTTTTTGTTTTAACAAAATGCAGTTATGGTGGGTTGGTATGATATAAGTTGTGTTGTAAATCTTTATATTAGCCCTGCTTGGTTGGGCTAGCTCTTTGTCGGCCACCCGATTGGGTGATGATTCAAGCCTGATTGGCAGACACTACCTGAGGTCGAGGGCTTAATATAAAATATGGATCAAAGAACAATACAAGTCCTATCTGAGTATATGTCGTAACTTTTCATGTTTCAGCTCGCGGCACTGGTCATGCTGGGGTTTGGAGCCCTTCTCAAATTCGGTACTGAGATGCTACGGGGATACATGGTTCCCTTGATGAAAGCGCTCCCTATCGGTCACTCGACGGACGCATGGACACTTTTCAACAGCGCTGCCATCGTCTTCATGACTCTAGGGAGCATCTGTCTAATTTTAGGTACAAACCCTCCCCCCTCCGTTTACGCACGTGATATAAATACATGGAATATATTAACAGAAGAGCGTTGACCATGATGATACCATCAACAATGAAAATAATGATGAAATCAAAAGTTTAAAAAATTAAGCCCATTCCAATCTTTAGTAGATGTTCCATAGATAGATAGATATTTTAAACTAAATCACCAGACATGGTTCTAACACACCATTTCCATCATGAAAAAAATGTTTGGTTTCCTTTCTTTATAGTCCTTTCTTTAAAATTTCTCCCATTAATCGGTGAATATTTTTAATTTGCACTTGTTTTTCTCACATTTTAGACTAGTTTGCACCCCAACGAGTAAAAGACACAAGAACATTTTAATATTTGCCTTTTTTGACAACCGATTCCAACATAATAAATACATACATACATACATACATACATACATACATACATACATACATACATACATACATACATACATACATACATACATACATACATACATACATACATACATACATACATACATACATACATACATGCATTCCTGCACGTACGCACATACATACATACATACATACATACATACATACATACATACATACATACATACATACATACATACATACATACATACATACATACATACATACATACATACATACATTACTTGTATTTGTGTATCAGATTTCTTTTCGATCTGTAGGGGGAGTTGGTTGCAGTGCTGTGTTATGTCCTAGTCGTGTGGCAGTTCTGATTGTAAGTATAAAAATATTGATCATTGTGTTAGTCATTGGTAAGCGAGATTTTCATCAGTGTAAAATCAAAATTTCATTAAATGTACGATTCCCGCTTACCCCTTTTTCTGAAGTACAAAATCGTCAATTACGAAATATTCACTTTAACCATTTTAACAAGTTGAATACAACAACCTGTCAAGTCAATAGTCATTCTTATCAAGCAACTCACATTTCATTGACTATGCCATTATCGTTAAGTGGTTTGAGAGTAGATATATAATATTTTTGTTTACTTTGAAATGAACGCATTATTGAACAGCTAATTGTAGATGCAATTGGCTTGATGCAAATCTGTCTTTTTTTTTGTCCTGTAGTGTTTTTGCAACGTAAAGTTAATGCTCACATTCTCCATAACCTTTTCCCACCAGCCGGTATGCAATTTCGCTATTATGTATTGAAGTATCAGTCCGACTCTTCTTTTGGGAATAAATGGAACCAATACAAATCTGTTCGAGAAAAATATTGTTAAGAAAAGTGTGAAATGCAGACTTTATGACTTAAATTGACTCGTATCTTTAGTGGCCGGGGGACGGGGTTAGGGTCAATATCTTAGAATGAAAAATAATTACATCACCAACTCATCCATATATTTTCTCAGTTCCTTCCTATAAAATGCTCAGTACACATAGATTTCATAGCTTACCCCCACCCCTAAAGCCTACACCCAAAAAAGCCTAAACAAACACGTAATGCTGAAGGGGTCTTCACGTCTCGAAACTTAACCGTTGTGGAGGATAAGATATATGCCATTTCCCCTCCCCATCAATTGATACTAATGACTGACACTTGGCTGAATAGCTTAATTGCTCTAGTGATCGTGTACTTTGAAAGTCAAATAGTTTCATCGATTGTTGACTTTTTCAGAAAGATTTAATATTACTCAATCTTTGACCATGACAGATCCAAAATCGCAGCGGTATGTGTCCGCTTCATTCTTAATAACCTTACCATGTAAAATCGTCAATATAATGATTGGATCTATGCAGACCATCGTGCATTAAATGGAGACATCATCGGTTCGGTGTAAGCAAGATGCTGTATAATTAACTACTATGTAGTATATTGATCGAGTACAGCTCAAAATCGAAAGAGCTACTGAAAGGCATTTTGTAAAACTCATCAGAATAATTTATACGTCAGAAGGGAAGTGTTAAATATCAGTTAGATAGAACAATTGTTGTACAGAACATATTACGACATCCACATATTATTGAGAAATTCCAATGATTTATGCATCTTTATCACGTGATATTATTGCTATGCCATTTTATAGATCGCTCGCGCATTTTTCATTGTTTTATGTGCAGGTCCTATGGAAATGCATTGTATGCGATGCTTTAGTGCTATTTGCACTTATTTTAGGGTTGGGGATTGCTTCATGTGTTGTGTTAAGCACGCACAGACCCCATTACGTTAGATGCTGTGTAACATGATGTCATAGCAGGTTTATCATGACGTGGTCGAATGTATACACCAGTCAGAACGTACTGAGTCCTTTTCCACCGCAACCTAAAAAATAAAAAAACAATATAGGATGCAGACATGCAATGGCCATTTTCAACTGTTTTCAATTATGCGGTTGTTAATACATCATAATAATTTTATGCTGTCACAATGACTTGATGACAAGTCATCACTGACATTAATGCAAACAATGATTTGGGGTTATTTCTTCAAATTGTTTCGTAACAAATTGTAAAAATCAAATTACTTAAAAGACCAGTTATTACAATGACTGCTGAAATGTCATCATTAAGTTTCATTTTCAACATCTTCATTTCATAAGACTGTTGTATACCCATCTAGATGGATTTTGGTCCGACAAAACGTTAGTAATAGAGCTGCTGAGGCGCAATACAATAAAATCATCTTGCATTAATTACACAGGGTAAAAGCCAGGGCTAACAGTCAAAAGTCGCGCTGAGCAAGACCAAGAGGCAAAAGCTTAAATAATGTTAGAGCTATCAGTTAAGGATAGGTTGCTCAACCACGACAGCACAGATGATATTACTGAAAAACTGGTCTCTATCGTGTACTTAAGAAGCACATGGGTTGTGAACTGGAAGATGAGTTTGGCATAAGTCTTTATATATTATCCAATGACTATGGCATGCTTCTGATAATTGCTAAAAATTAGTAACAAAGAAACTAGCAGAAGGAAATCAGGAAAGCACTCTGAACTACTCTGGCAGTCCTGTCCCACAGAAGGAAATCAGGGAAGCACTCTGAACTACTCTGGCAGTCTTGTCCCAGTTAATATGTGGATATACTGTCTCCGCTCAGAGCATTTCTAAGAACTCATTTGACTTGCGACACAATAATTTTTAATAAAATAAGTCGCGTACAGATGCTAGTCTGGTCATTCGCCCCAAACCTCATCTACTGAGTAACAACATAACAAATAAAGACATACTCCACACCCCCATGCAGTAAAATATGTTTTGATGCCCTTCCGTCTAAGCCCCTGAAATTGCTTTCATGCCCTTGCATCTAAGCTCTCACTACGACTGTTCTGAGAGAAGTCCTGCAGTCATTACACCACTTCAACCCAGTAACATAGAGAATGCAGAATATATGCCGACCCGGCATGGTTGCGTTGCGTGTGCGATGTGCACGATGCACACAGGCGCCGCCGTCGAGTTATATATGCCAGCCTTTCAGAAAGGCGCCAAACAAAGGTTTGGAAAGGCGCCAAACATTCATGGCGCTGACAAGAAAAACATCACTCGCCACACACTCACACACACAAACACACACACACACACACACACACATATATATATATATATATATATATATATATATATATATATATATATATATATATATATATATATATATATATATATATATATATATATTATCAAATACTGAAGATTATGAAGATTTTAGAACTTGCACAAGGTGTTTGTGTGTTTGATCAAGCTTTTATACAAAGTGTGCTAAAATTAAAGAAGAAAAATTTGGAAAAATTTGGATTTATCATCTTGAGGATGAGTGCCTTCTGCACAAATTTAAAATCTTCTCTCTAGTGTCGGAAAGCGATTCAGCAATGCAGAATTCCATGATCTTGCAGTGGAGGTTTCGGTGATTGCAAAGATCTTGTCAAAAGCATTCGGATAACAAGGCTAACAGAGAGTCGTCACTTTATATATTAACATTTATTGATGGTGTATGTTCGGTCCAGATCAGTGCAAGCAATGGATTTGGCACAACACCAGTGGTTTAGAATTTGGAAGAAGTTGTTAACAGTGACACACAAACCTTTTTGTACTAAGGACTTCATTCTCAGAATAAGTGACTCCATTACAATGCCGATCAGACAATACAGCTGTTTCATGCATAGGGTGCAAATTACTGCTGTCAGATAGTACATGCAGTAATCTGGCAGCACAATTTCGCACCATAAGCTTGAAACAGCTGTATTGTTTGATCGGCATTGTAATGGAGCAAATTTTTCTGTCTATCTCTGTTTTGATGTCGATCTCTGTAGCAGACATTTAGGTGGATATATGTATGATAAATTAGATTTATGGAGGCCTGCCCGTGTTAAATCTCCATAATGCAGATTGGAAGAGTCTATTTAAATCTCCATAATGCAGATTGGTAGAGTCTCTGTCATGAGTTTAGCGATATTCAGTAAAGGCTATGTTTGTTTAAACTGAACAGGATAGATGTCAACTTCTGATTTGTATTGAAATCTGTCATTTCTGGAAGTTACCAGGAATCAGTTGGCTAATCAATGGTTGTCAGACGATCAAACGAACTGCATTGTTTGAGTCAATTTCAGGAAGAGAAACATTTTACTTGTATTGGACACGCTGTGAAAGGGCGCGTGGTCTCACGCAAATTTGAAAATTAGTATACGCTTTTCTACAAGAGAAAACGAACGTAAGAGGCCCCCGAGTAACATACAAAGTAAATTCACTTGTGAAATCATCCAGGGAAAACGATTGTCTGGAAAAATTGAGGCACAATTCTGGAAAGTAAGAGCTTGAAAATACAAGGTAATTGCAACAATCTTACGTAATTTGTTGATGCTACTATGATAATTTGTTGATTTATTTGCTTGTATTTGCATGGATTTATTTGTTTAAATTCGTACATCAATTTTCTTGATATGGTATAACTGTGTTGAGTTCGTTTATCTAAGTCCACACAATGATATTTTTTTCAATATAAACATTACTGGCTTGTTTGAAGGTATAGTCACGATTATTCTAGGACCTTATGTATCTAGAATTTCACGTCTTATTTAAGTTGAGATTATGATAATCCGTGTGAATTCTCCGACCGTATATGAGGTCACCTATGATAACGAATGAATTGTGTGTATTTGTTATAAATAATGTAGTGTAAGGAATTTCATTCATTCTTTTGTGTAATGAAGACTAGTCTGGAACTAATGCCTCGGTGTGGTGTTGCAAAAGCCATTAGTAGAAGCATTAATTTTGTGACGCTAGGTATGTATTGTCTGTAATGGCCAATTAGACTTGATGGTTGTGGTATCTGTTTGAATTCCGATAGAACTATTGATCTATTCTATAATGTGATGGAAGATCTAGGTTGCTCTTGTTTATATTTTTGGAAGGTGATATAGTTTCACGAGACATATCAACCTGACGTATCTACCGGACGTCTCAGGTATTTACAAACCCAACGTGGACTCAAAGTTAGAAGAGTCAAAAGTGGCGTGATACCTGAGAATCTGAAAAAGGAATGGAAAAAGTGGAGAAGAAGTGGAGAAGACCAGACTTACATGCATAAAGAAGTCCAAAGGAACAGTCGCTGTGGGATTTGGATTGAGTCAGGACATTAGGCTATGAATCGATACAAGGCAATGTTTTCGATCTTTCACTTCTTTCGACGATGAATTAATTCTATCGTTTAACAGATTGGCTATTGGTATAATCATATTTGTATTTGAAATTCCTTGAATAAGTTAATTCCAAAAAGAAAGAAGTGTATCTTTTAAATTATAACGCATTATCACGATTGTTTATGAATTTTATTTTTTAAAATAAATTTTTATTAAATTTTGTCTTTATAAGTCAGTACTAAAACACCTACTAGGACCGTTGCCTTGGCCATTGGCAGCTTGTGACAAAGAAAACATAAACGGCAGCACTAGCAAGCGAGTTTGAAAATCATGTGACACCACCGGACCATATCAGGGTGACATCAGCAGTTATCATAGGAGAATATCAGCTTATCATATTTAACTGTCATATGGCACTAGTTCGACTTTATTGGATGACAACTGTACATTCGCAGACTTTATTTAGTAAACTGTTGAAAACTGCCTCTCAAAATTGTCCTGCAAGTGAAATAATCGATGTGGTGTTCGACTCGTACAAAAGCCTCCATCAAACAGAGAGAGAGAGAGAGAGAGAGAGAGAGAGAGAGAGAGAGAGAGAGAGAGAGAGAGAGAGAGAGAGAGAGAGAGAGAGAGAGAGAGAGAGAGCAAATAATGGAAATATCATTCTCTACGATAGTGGCTGCTCATAGAGTCAAGAACTGTCATGCATTACTCACATTTCTATGTAGTGAACCAGCCAAAAGCAAAAAAAGATCAAACTGGTGGAAATGTGCTGTATGAGAACTACGGAACTAAATACCCAGGATATCTAGGAAACAACCTGAGAACTTCTTGGAGTCACATATGGAGACTCAGATACACGTCTGCTTTTTCACACCCAGCATGCAACAGACTCTGACATTTAGTCCGTGGCACCTTTTTTAGACAGAGAAGGCGTAAGGGATTGAAGTTCATTCACCAGTGCCAAGCAGTTCAAGATGCTCTTACAACATCGGGATATCAATGACACTTTTCACATAGCTTCTATATAGCCCTCTAAGAGTTTACTCTACGCTGCTTTTACTCCAAACTGATATGTGAATAAACACTGTTATCTACCAGCTGCAGTGAGTAAAGGAGGGACAGTTGAATCAGGACAGTTGATTGTGTGAGAAAAGGCTTCATCAACTCGCACTGAGAGCTAACTACCAAAGTGTCATATAGAAACGTAGTCTCGTAGCAACTTCAGATGTGCCATCCCCACAGAGCATCTGATAGACAGTTGGAGAAGATGGAATGATTGATATTCAGTGGATTACTTACCCACGTCCATCTCAGGTCATCTTGTGATTTATATTTTTCAAGTCTCATTGTTCGTATAACCGTCCTAGCTGCCAGCGTGTGTCTAAAAGTTATTAGAGAGGGCATGCTTCAGAAATGCACTAACATGACGGGGTACCAATGAATATGATTTAGTATAATGTAATACTTGAGGATAATGAACTCGTCAAGAATTCCAGGTTCTAAAACTGATAGAAATATCTTTAAGGACCCCAAAATAACAATAAAAAATGAATACATTTATAAATAATTGCAATTATCACAGTTTAACGTTGTTTTTTCGGAATTTATCGTTGTATACCTGTCAGTTGCAGACTCACATAGCTTACATAACGCCCTGCAGGAGTTATTTGCTGTGTGATTCGAGAACTGACAGTTTATACCACGATAAACGTAGAAAAAATATCATTAAACTCTTAAGTAGAGCATATATAGCATACAAAGAGGATATATTTCATCGAGTGGCTGAAAAACTTCACTTTTAGTCAGAAAATTTTAATTTTATTATATGCTTAACTACGTTGGTAAGCCAAAGAATACAACAGCTTGAAGTGGCAGATATACTAATGATAACTGTCTTCCGTTTATGTTCTGATATGCTTTATGTACATTACCATTGAAAATATGAGTTGTATCTCTTGTTACGACCCTGTAATTAAATTACATGTTTATTAAACGTTTGGTCTCATTTTTTTCTATTTTATTTTTATTTCATTTTTATTTTATTTTTATATCATTAAATATAATTATTTTTCTGACGATGATTATGTTCACAGGTCCTGATGTTTTGTTTGAAACATCGCGTTTATTTAAAACGTAAATGTGACTTGCGTAAGCACGATATTTGTATGATGGTTTTGTCGTATTAAGCAAACAGTCGGAAATAGCCATATAAATGACTGGCTATGACTACGGTCATTTCTAAAAATGCTTGTTGACATTCTATACTGCGGTGGCGATATTTCTAAATCGCATGATTTTTCATGCTTGTACATGAAATGACGCATTAGTTTGCTTTAAATGCTCAGGAACTTGCGAACCAGTCTAGAGTCAAATTTTTAACATCTTAGAGAGTCACATCATAAGATCTTATAGAGTTTATAATACCTGAAGAAGAAGATATTTATGAGCTGGAAAGAGTTATTTGTTTGTACATTTGTATAACATGTGCTTTGTTATCGATGATTGCTGTACTTCATCTACCTTTTGAAGAATAATTATTTTCCATGGAGAACTACACAACTGGCTTTGGACAAAGACATTTGCTGAAATTATTTCTAAATTGGAACAGGACAGTATAAATTGAGATTCACAGTTAAAATTCTGGACACTTGTGTTAACTTTGTCTGAGGTCATCATCCGTCATCTTGGAACGGAATTGAGATTCAGACTACGTCAATTTTGAACTGTTTAGTCACAGGACTTATGTATTTGTAACAGTCTTAGGACATCTATTTGGATATTCTTCGTAAATCGTTAGTTTTGTTTCATATTTTTACTTTTTCAACGTGTTTTCTAGGAAAATAAATTATTTTTTATAAAATTTACAAAGCTTGTTGTCTTCGCTCTTTTCTTTATGTTGCTTTAAACGAGTTGATACATAACACTTTACAGATATGCTTTATGTACATTCCCATTGAATGTATGATTGGTATCTTTACTGATACAGATCAGGTCAGAAATCATACATGGAAAAAATATGGAAATGAATATTGGGATTCGAACGTGGTTCTTTTGCGTGACAGGTCGACATGCTACCACTACATTTAGCCATTGATAACATGACCGATAAAATCATAGACTGAAAAAATACGATAGGTAATTCATTCACTCCAGTGATTTATCAATATTATTTCTCTTGAAAAATCCACAAATTCATTGAATAAAAAAAATAAATTATTGTCGATAGTAGATATTATGTTATATACTGTAGTCTCACCCGATGTAGATGGGACAACCAAGCTGGTCACGTTGTATATTGATATGTTGCACAATAGCAAACATTACAAACACTAGGATGTACATATATTACAGACATGTTGTAACGAGTTATGACACTACAAATGACATCATGGTGTCGTATCAAACACAACTGTAACGTGAACGACGTCCAAATTTATTTAAAAGTCATTACACTGTAATATTTGAATTTTTTATTTATGTAATGAATAAAAACGGGCTTGTTCTGGTGTAGTTTTTTAGTTTTTCTTTTATATCAAAAACCATAATTCTAGTTTGGAAACAAATTGTGCAGACAATTCATTTGTTGCATTGTATAATATAACGATTAATATCTCAGAGTGTATCCGCAATCAGAATGAGTCCATTATGAAAAATTATAAGGATGTGTGAAAAGTTTGTATGGATTCTGACACAGATATATCGGCAAATTGAGAGAGTGTTGTCGGGTTACATCACGTGCCAATTAACTCCAACACCCATTTTAGTCCAAAATGGTGCGATCCGTCATCATTTTTGTAGACATGTAAACCATAACAAACATAATTCTAACAATCTTATCTTTCCCTAGTTACTAATTTGCAAATTGTATAACTGATATTATTCAAGTATGTTAATTGATTACCAAAGTAAATAAAATAATAAATCAACAGAAAATATCTCAATTACTTTATTATCGTTGACAAACGCCGGTATTGGATCATTAATTACCAACTACAGAATTGTACAGCTAGGTTACGACTAATATATTTATCTTTTTGTAATAAAAGCATAATACGCGTTGCAGCTGAATGCTACGATACATTTAATATTATAGAAATATATTACAGAGATGTTTTCTATATTCTGCGTTATACAGTAGGATGCTACGTATAAGAAAATATTTAAACCGAGTTTTATTCGCTTGTGTCAGAAAATTCATCTCTCAAGTTAAATGGTGTAATACTGTTACTAAGGTCATGAATTCCGATGTGAGGTGACATTGCCCTACTAATTAATCGGTTTGGGATAATGAATACAGCAATCTCTTCACTCAACAGCGAAATATTCCGTTTCCGTTCACTTGTTTTAAATTGTGTCTCTTCCTAGAGCATGGGCTTTTTATAAGTAGCCCTATTCAAAGCTTGAGACTATATATGTAGCCCTATTCAAAGCCTCAGACTCTTTATAAGTAGCCCTATTCAAAGACTAAGACTCTTTATATGTACCCTTCCAAATGCGTCGGTAGCAAGACCGATCATATACACATTCAAAGTCTTTTCCTTACAGGTAAAACACACTTGCTTTTGTTGCATTTTGGGGTTGGATAATTTTTTTCTTCTCATGCTGCAAAGCTTTAATTTAGTGTTTGCGAACGTTGTGAATGTTGTTTCTGTTTTTTTCTGTCCGGGCAAACTGTATTTTTATTATGTTGTATGAATTCTAAAATATAGTTTTTGTGGGTTTTTAGAACCTTTGTGAAGAATTCATGTGTTATAGTAATAAAGGATTTATTGCATCACTATAGTCATGTTCACTGTCTCTAAAAATGATTTTACGAGTGGAATTCGTTAAAAGTTGCAGACTATGATTTTTCGACATTTAGGGTCTTAGGGTCAATGTTTTGCATTAAATAAGAAACAATTTAGGTATGTTTGTAAATATTGGTTTCTTGCTAAGTTTTATAGAGTGCTTTGGCTATCTATGGCCCGTTCCATATTGGACCAATTGTATCATATTTAAGACAACGGTCAAGGGTTATGTGAGTTTGGTAGGCTTTGAATAAATACAATAATTTCATTGTTGTAATATTTCATTCAGAATATAAAATTGTACGTGTGTAATTTTTCATATTGAATATTGTTCAGTTTAATCTGGAATCTGGTACCCTCTCGCATCCCGCAATGTAGACTCTCGGTGCATCGCAAAGGAAGGACACGTCCTAATAGGACGACTGTATCTTTCTTTCAATCGGAGTTTTACAGCCAATAAATTGTTATGGGTGCCATCAGGAAATCTGAACGCTTTGGATCAACTCATGTTATATTATGCTAGCATTATGGGGAGAAGAGAGGCAACAAATAAACATCGCAAAATTTATGCTTATTCAAAAACAATTGTGAGAATATGTGAATATTTTCAATCTTTCTCTCGTGAAGGTTCAATAAAGTTAGACACTGTTCATCTCATCAAGGATCCAAAAAGTTAGATACTGTGCAACTCGTAAGATTATATCTGTTTGAAAGTTTACTAAATATCTTAAAATATTTCGGCAAGTTACAAATTATTATCACGACAAGGTATCTTTTCTGTGTCATAGGGATGAAACAATTGTTCAAAAATAAAACTTTACAAATAGCGTGAAAACGTTTTTCTTAGTATCTTTAGTTTTGTGCGCCAAATAATAGTTGCTACAGCAATAAAAAACACACAAAAAAAGAAACAGACCAAACGACTTATTTTTAAATACGATAATTTATTGCACACCATGGCTGGGCTGGTACTCGAGACAGATGTTCAGTCTGTGATTCCGTATCGCACATCTAAATTTTCCGTATCGCAGACCCAGCTTGGAATTACTTTTACAACTTGAATTATGAAATAATAGTCCGCTTATACAATACCTGGAAATATTTATTGACACACTTTTAAAATGATTCGAAATTTCCAACACACGTTTGTAATTTTAAGAAATGCAGTCTTATTTAGTGAAAAATATGTTTCACCGCTGGTGAAAAAAAGGGGGAGTAGGGAATACTGTAGCGAGAAACAGTTTATGTGCATTTCACGGTATCTAGGCCAAGAAATTTGAATTAGTTGAGGTGGACAACAATTTATTACCAAGGCATAAAAGAGATCTAATTGTTTTACTACCTTTTTTTTCTTATCTCAGATTGGTTGTATCAGTTATGGTGTTCAAGCTTTATGAATTACTTTTAAAAGGAAGAAACCACTGTTGCCTACTGCTGTAGTTGATAGAGTTTTTATATAATCTAACAGGAACAACAACAAACTTAACATAAACAACAACAAAAAATATAACAAAATTTAATTCACTCATAAAGATAACAAACCATACAAAACATTTTGAGAAAGAGAGATACACGAACACGAAGTTTACCTATTTAGTATCATGCTAGAAACTACACACAGCATGGCGAACATTTATCGTATCTAACTTTGCAAAGCTTAAGGTCAGTGTCTTTCAGTGTAGCTAAAGTATCAAATTAGCTGTAAATACTTAGTGTGAAACGAATTAGGTACTTTTAGCTAGATATGATGACGCTGTCCTGAACATTCACAGAAAAGATCAAATTTGCGATGCTGTGGGAACGAACGAACAAATTCTCCCAAAAAGCCCCATTTCAATCAAATATTGCAAACAAATGAAAATCACCGCACATACCAGTTAGTATTTAATTTATCAGTCCACACGCTATTCCACCAGAAGATTTCCATGTAGCGATTCAGTGTACCAGTAATAGCAACACTTCCCATATTTGCAGGAGAGAAAATATAAATTTCCATGAATATCATTAATTACAAATCCTCTCCCAGTCATTACACACTTCGTTAGACCCGTGTACTTCAGAATTCTATTGCTTACCATAGAACGTTTTCCAAATTAGAACTGATGAAAGTTAAAAATTATCCGTATATAAGATATTAATTACTTTCATATGACATCGATTAAAGGGGATAGTATATATTACTGCATTTATATGGGGAAAACATTAACGAGTTTTGTTTTCGAATTAATGATTCACAACCTTTTGGAGGGGAGTATTGATCTGAGAAAAAGAGTTCATATTTTCCCATGCAAATGCAGTAACCTATTTTTATTACATACCTATTTTAATATAGTGTTTAAGTCTTAATTATAACAAATACAATATAAGAACAAAATAATTGAATTTATGCTGTATTAAAAAATGTTCATCAATACACACTAACAATATTAATGCGTTTATAGCACCGCCCAGCGACCTTTTGGAACTTCGTAGCGTGCTCAACAGTAGTTTAAAAATGAAACGGTCTACTTAAAATTTGAAATTAGATCAATATGTGAATGAACTCGCATTACAGCAACTTTTTCATTTGGTCTGGAATGGGTAGATTTTGTCTTTATGTTCATCCAACTCAATTCAGTTTTTCTGATTATGATGGACTGGATTACTTGATCAGTGAGGCACTAACGAAATAGATGATTCTACATTTATTACTACGAATGCTCATTTTAAATTAAATTTCTTAAATTATTCTACGTGTTTTATAAATTATTTTATTATGAGCACAAATGTAAACTATTTATCACAGAAGTAAACACATGTGTATTTGAGAAAAGCACATAATAATGAACTGAAATGGCTGAAATACATTCGTCATCCACTCTACATTCGCGTTTCCCTTATAAGATGTCCTAACGTCATATCATGTTTATTGACCGTGTTTCATATTTGAAAAAAAGAGTGAATTTTGTGATGTCAAAGAAAGATATTTTAATTCGTTGTTAAAAAAGGAAGAACATTCATATGAAACATATATTATTGAGAATAATCTTGCCGATATTATGCTAAGTTTGTATGAAAGTGACCAAAATTGCAAGCATTGTCTTAGTCAAGAGATCTATCATAAAATATAAGTTATGTTTAATATTTCAGTCATGTAATATGATCTATCAATTTTACGTAGCTCTTTACTATGCAAAATAAACAGCAGTCTTTGAAATGGGTAAAGCATGTAATATAATTAATATTCAGGGTAAGCAGGAAATGTGATTAATATTCAGGGAAAAAAGGAAATGCGACTAATATTGAACGAAAACAAGAAATTGATTAACAGAGAGCCTTCTTGCATCATGAATGACGTTGATAAGTTGAAAAGTAATCGACGAATCAATCGGTCGACGACAGAACATGGCTTCTAATGCATGTCCATTAGATTCTAATACTATCTTTGTTTAAATCAGACTGGGAAACATGATTACTTGGTAAACGCTATCGGCCATGAAAAAGACGCAAAAGTATTTGTTCGGGGAGTGGTGTGGGCGTTGGTTAAAGCATGATAACGATTTTCAGAACCTACGACTGACAGTGAATGCAATAACGTTCTAAGAATAGATGCACAGTTGGATTCTCAGTTGATTAGATACTTAAATGCTTCGATAGCAAAATAATTTGTACAGTTGTCAACAGACAGACAAAGAGACAGACGGAGAATATGAATTACTAATGTTTGCCACTATATTTCAGTACATTGTAGCTGTCATGGTTGTCATCACTGGAGAAATATCCATAGCATTGTTATTGTACACAACCGATGTAAGTATAACTGCCAAAATGTTCTATATTTTCGACATAAATGCATATATCTCTTATGAACACTATTAGGATAGGAACGGGTGGGACGGATTCCGCTGAACGCGTCCATCCGTTAGTCATATTGACACTAGACAAATCAAATGAAAATGGACGAAAATCGATGTTGTAAAGAAAATTTATTTTTAAATGAAAACCATATAAATAACTCATACGGTCAGACAGTACATATCCAGTAACTCAAACAACATCTCTGTTCAAATATAAATTTGTATGTGTTCTGTCGCGATTTTGTTTTTATTTACAACATCATAAGAAAGTTCCATTTAGAAAGTCTGTTCCAGACGACTAACGCAAATTATGCTCAACTATGTTTTCTTTTCAGATATAAATACATGTTTGAACACGGTGGGATAGCACAGTAATACACACCCTGCTAACAATTATATTGGTTATTATCAGTCCGCTGAGATCTCTGTTACACGCTAGTCAGAAGACACCGGTATCCAAGGAATCATATTTTAGCTCACATGGGCATAAGACTAAGCATTGTGTGTCATATGTTGTCAGTCTGTCTACAATTGTTATTTTGAACTTCTTTTCAAAAACCACTGAACAAGGTTCAACCAAATGTGGAACATGACCAATCCACTAGACCAGTTTCAACCAAATATGGAACATGACCAATCCACTAGACTAGTTTCAACTAAACTTGCTAGAAAACATATTACCGCCATATTACAAATCTCTTATTTCAGATCAACCTATTGTCCATTTGCAAATCAATAAATACACAAAGTTATTTAATACCAACATATAGTAATAACCGAGAAGTATTAAACAGTATATATTAGTATCTCCAAATCACAGTTCATTTCAAACTGCAATGTGATGACTCACAATCAAACATGTAGACGTATATGTCTAAATCTGAGCAATTATCATTCTTGAATCCTTGTTGAAATTGCTACAAAATAACAAACTAAAGTGCAAATTGCAGAACACACACACACACACACATTAAGCATATTAAAATGAGAAGGAAAAGTAAGCATATAGTTAACATATTATTTAGTTAAAAAGGCATGCATAAAAAAGTATAATTATCATTTCATATCGATGTTGTCTGGCCCTGGCTAAGAACATGTCCTTTCTATCACGTGCTTAATGTAATCATTGTAAGAATAAGGAGACATGCTTCAAAATATCATTGTGAAGATAAAAAGCCATGCTTACATTTCGTATACAATTCTGATAATTACTTGAAAGTAGGTCAATAAATGTTACTCCATTTGGATGTCTCCAATAATATTTAGCCTTATACTTATATTTTGTTAAGACTTTATGAGCTATGCTTATTAAATATCAGAAAGTATCATACTAGCTCAGATTTTCAGATTTGACCTATATCAGGCCCACATAGCTAATTTTCCTCATTATGATTATTCTAAGCTAACATATATACCCCTATGTATCATGCATATAACGTATATACCCTTATATAACGTGCTCCTATATACAACGTATATACCCATATTTAACCTGTTCCCATATACAAATATACAACATACATACCCCTCCCTCACAACGACTATAGACTCGTACCTTCCGTCCTAATATTCCCGATAGATAGGGTATGCACTGCTGGTTCCACTTACAGTTTCTAGAGATAAGAGTTAACTCAGATTATTGGGAGCATTATCGACCCGGAGTTCTTGCGTAAACATCATACAACTCTAAAGAATGAGTTTTGAGTTCGTGACTGTGTTTCATTACATTGCAAACTTTTGAAACAGTTTTTGATTGACTGTCGCTGGAAACTTGGTCTCAATCTCCGTCATAGAGTTTTATGGTCTGCAAGCCAGATGAACGTTGTTAGAAGGTGGATGAGAGTACTATCATTCTCAAACGAAGCGGAAGAAGCAATTGCCTAAGTAGAAATAGGAGTAAGAGGGCAAGTACGAGAAAGTGAAGGGTCATAGTGTCCAAAATTTTGTATACTATTAAAATTTGTGTGCTTCCATTGCTGCTGATATTTTTATCACCACCAGCACCATATTTTTGTCACCATCCTTTATAGCATGGAATAGTATGGTATTTAATGCTGCTGAATCAGCATTGTAGCGATATTCTTAGTATAAATCTTTGTTGGCTTGTTTATCCCTTTTTAAATTGGGAATTTATCTTTCAAAGCTTATAATTATTATCAGGTTGGAGATGATTTAAAGTCCTCCTTGAGAGATGATCTGGTGGCTCATTATGCAGGAGACGATAATCAAGACGAACACAGTAAAGCCTGGAATTACATCTTCGTACAGGTTGTATTTTGATTCAATTGTTTTCATTTTTACTCGTATCACTCAGTACGGTGCAGCAT
This sequence comes from Potamilus streckersoni, assembly GCA_016746295.1. Classification (NCBI taxonomy): domain Eukaryota; kingdom Metazoa; phylum Mollusca; class Bivalvia; order Unionida; family Unionidae; genus Potamilus; species Potamilus streckersoni. Next base: position 887,105 of record JAEAOA010000324.1, on the reverse strand, counting down.
AAAATGCTTTTCAGAAGCTTTTGATAAAATGATAAGAAATATATTCTTTTCCTTCTGATGTACTTGATAGTCCTCAAAGGTCAAGGTTACGTAGTAATACTCAAGCAGAGTCAACCTTTGATGGTACTATAAACAAAAACACCGGCCACCTTGGTTATAGCCATATAGTTAATATCATTCGCTTTCCTAAAATCGTTTGTACGACCAACTTTAACTGAGGTTCAACGACAGCAAAATAGTGATAAAGGGAACCGTACATATTTGTATTTAACAACCTTATGATTTTACCATCGTGGATGTACCTTTCCGCTTGTTAAAGCCACCCGCTATCAAAATAAATTACCATTGCCATCAGCATGAAATCGTCTGATGATTAGAGAAACTGCATCAGTGAAAAGGTTGGTACGACAAAGCAGACCCAGCTATGATTATTACTTTTAGATTTACACTACTCTTCTGTCAGCAACGTGTACAAATCTGTAAAGCTCGCTTTTTAAAGCCCACAAAAATTGATCTTGAACAAGATTTGAGACGATTAATGTGTAAGGTGGTAACATTTCCTTCCTAGCTATTTGTTGTAATAGACTATGCTTTTACAATAAGTAACAGAACAAGTGAAAGAAAACAACCTTAGTAAAATTTAACTAATAATTTATTTCCTTAGAAAACAAGGTGAAAATAAGAAGAAAAGCACTTACAGTATTGCGAATTAAATCCCAAAGTAATTCAAGAATTACAGACATAAGTCCTAATAAGTTAAAGTCCTGAATAAAACCCAGTACAAACCCCGAAGAAATCCAAAACTGAATGCAACGACCTGTCTGTAATAGCTTATAAAGCGTTGATGTGTAAAAAGTCTTTTATTAAATCACAGTAACATAATTAATTCCAGGTTTTAATTCAATATAAATTAAAATGACTGTCTCTATCCAATAATTTTATCAGAGCACTTTTGTATTTCGAGAGAATTCAATAACTCGCCGAGAAAGATTCCAGAACGAAATAACAAATACTGGTAATAACATATAATGCAACTTGATTGTGCTAAGACTTACAGCACGAATGACCAAGTCCTCACATTTACAAAATTATATAGTTCTCTATTTGACCTCAGGTCACAATTAGCATTTTCAGAAAAACCCATTTCCTAATTAAAAAAAATAACCTTCTAAATGATCCTGATCTTTTCAAAACAATGACCTTGATTTGGTATAATTCACTCAGGAAGCTCCAAAACATATTTACATCTTTTATTAATAATAATCCTGATATTAAGCGCATATTCAGAGAGAATAATTTAGCTATATATTAGTTGTTTACACAAAATAAAAATAAAAAGTCAACTAGGTGAAGCAGAAATGAACTCAGTTTTAGACAAGGTCAAGTCATGAATAAAATGTTACATTACAATAGCATGTAATGAAATATACAATAGTTAAAACTAACAAACAAACAATTAAATTAAATATACGTAGCACGATTTTACAAGACATTAATTATGCAAACTTTACAAAGATGGTTATAAATTTAATCGGAAAGGTACGATGCTAACTTAGCTAATGATTATTTTCATTTTTAAAAGAAGCGTGATAACATTTAAATGAGACAAACAATTAAAAACATGTAGAGCAATGCACGGTTGGGTAAAGATGTTTTGTCAATGGAGAATTTGCAGGGACTCACCAATGTTTCTTTGCTTTTGTTTTGTTGTTTTTTTTTCAACGGAAAGACACTTGAAATTTAGAATAGTAAATGGTTGTTAGATAATTGATGTATACTGAGAGAAAGCTTTCAAATAAAGAAGAATCCAGTCCTGTTGCAACCCACTGCTAACCTATGTGCCTGGTAAGACTTTAGAAGCTATATGCTTGCAAAAGCTTTACGATCTATGTGCTGGGTAAGACTTTTTGAGCATTATGATTGGTAAGACTTTATAAGCTATGTTTTTGTTAAGACTTTATGACTTTGTGAGCTATGTCTTGGTAAGACTTTATGAGCATAATAATTTATGAGCTATGTTTTTGGTAAGACTTTATGAGCTATGTTTTTGGTAAGACTTTATGAGCTATGTGCATAGTAAGACGTTATGAGCTATATTTTTGGTAAGACTTTATGAGCTATGTTTTTGGTAAGACTTTATGAGCTATGTGCTTGATAAGACTTTATGTGCTATGTGCATGGTAAGACTTTATGAGCTATGTGCATGGTAAGACTTTAAGATCTATGTTTTTAGTAAGACTTTATGTGCTATGTTCTTGTTAAGACTTTTTGTGTTCTGTGCATCGTAAGACTTTATGACCTATGTTTTTGGTAAGACTTTATGAGCTTTGTTTTTGGTAAGACTCTATGTGCTATGTGCTTGTTAAGACTTTATAAGCTATGTGCATCGTAAGACTTTATTAGGTATGTGCATTGTAAGACTTTATGAGCTATGAGCATGGTAAGACTTTATGAGCTATGTGCTTGGTAAGACTTTGTGTGCTTCATTGCTGGGTAAGACTTTATGAGCATAATAATTTATGAGCTATGTTTTTGGTAAGACTTTATGAGCTATGTGCTTGGTAAGACTTTAGGAGCTATGTGCTTGGTAAGACTTTAGGAGCTATGTGCTTGGTAAGATTTTACGTGATACATGCTTGGTAAGAATTTATAAGCTATGTTTTTGGTAAAACTTTATGAGAGATACTTTGGTAAGAGTTTATTAGCTATGCTTTTGGTAAGAATATATAAGCCATGTTTTTGGTAAGACTTTATGAGATATGTTTTTAGCAAGAATTTATGAGCTATGTTTTTGCTTAGACTTTATAAGCTATATTTTCGGTAAGAATTTATGAGCTATCTTATTGATAAGACTTTATAAGCTATGTTTTTGGTAGGTAAGATTTATGAGCTACGTTTTTGTTAAGACGTTATGAGCTGTTTTCGGTAAGATTTTATGTCTATGTGCTTGGTAAGACTTTATGAGCAATGTTTTTGGTAAGACTTTTTGAAATTTGTCTTTGGTATGACTTTATGAGCTGTTTTTGGTAAGACTTTGTAAGCTATGTGCTTGGTAAGACTTTATGGGCTGTTTATGGTAAGACTTTATGAACTATGTTTTTGGTAAGACTTTATGAATTATGTTTTGGTAAGTCTTTATGAGATATGCTTTTGGTAACAGTTTATGAGCAAAGTTTTTGGTAAGACTTTATCATCTGTGTTTTTGGTAAGACTTTATGAGCTATGTGCTTTGTAAGACTTTATGAGCTATGTGCTTGGTAAGACTTTATGAGCTATGTTTTTGGTTTAGACTTTATGAGCTATGTGCATGGTAAGACGTTATGAGCTATATTTTTGGTAACACTTTATGAGCTATGTTTTTGGTAAGACTTTATGAGCTATGTGCTTGATAAGACTTTATGTGCTATGTGCATGGTAAGACTTTATGAGCTATGTGCATGGTAAGACTTTAAGATCTATGTTTTTAGTAAGACTTTATGTGCTATGTTCTTGTTAAGACTTTTTGTGTTCTGTGCATCGTAAGACTTTATGACCTATGTTTTTGGTAAGACTTTATGAGCTTTGTTTTTGGTAAGACTCTATGTGCTATGTGCTTGTTAAGACTTTATAAGCTATGTGCATCGTAAGACTTTATTAGGTATGTGCATTGTAAGACTTTATGAGCTATGAGCATGGTAAGACTTTATGAGCTATGTGCTTGGTAAGACTTTATGTGCTTCATTGCTGGGTAAGACTTTATGAGCGATATGCTTGGTAAGGCTTTATGAGCTATGTGCTTGGTAAGACTTTAGGAGCTATGTGCTTGGTAAGATTTTACGTGATACATGCTTGGTAAGAATTTATAAGCTATGTTTTTGGTAAAACTTTATGAGAGATACTTTGGTAAGAGTTTATTAGCTATGCTTTTGGTAAGAATATATAAGCCATGTTTTTGGTAAGACTTTATGAGATATGTTTTTAGCAAGAATTTATGAGCTATGTTTTTGCTTAGACTTTATAAGCTATATTTTCGGTAAGAATTTATGAGCTATCTTATTGATAAGACTTTATAAGCTATGTTTTTGGTAGGTAAGATTTATGAGCTACGTTTTTGTTAAGACGTTATGAGCTGTTTTCGGTAAGATTTTATGTCTATGTGCTTGGTAAGACCTTATGAGCAATGTTTTTGGTAAGACTTTTTGAAATTTGTCTTTGGTATGACTTTATGAGCTGTTTTTGGTAAGACTTTGTAAGCTATGTGCTTGGTAAGACTTTATGGGCTGTTTATGGTAAGACTTTATGAACTATGTTTTTGGTAAGACTTTATGAATTATGTTTTGGTAAGTCTTTATGAGATATGCTTTTGGTAACAGTTTATGAGCTAAGTTTTTGGTAAGACTTTATCATCTGTGTTTTTGGTAAGACTTTATGAGCTATGTGCTTTGTAAGACTTTATGAGCTATGTGCTTGGTAAGACTTTATGAGCTATGTTTTTGGCAAGACGTTATGAGCTATGTGCATGGTAAGACTTTATGAGCTATTTGTAATACACTATATAAAAGGCCAGTTCTATAGAAATCTTCTCTCCGATGGCAACAAAATATCCAACTTTTAATGCTTTCTCTGTTTTAAATCAATCAAAATCAATATTCTGATAGGGATGGAAGTTTAGATATTAATTTCGCAATAAAAAAGTAACCACTCTGCATAAATAAAAGATTAATGACGAGGTGATCTGTAGCTGTAGCTGACATTATAACATCGTCATTGATCGAAATCAATAAATCTCTTAGACTATCTAAGCCAGGTATGTATGTATGTATGTATGTATGTATGTATGTATGTATGTATGTATGTATGTATGTATGTATGTATGTATGTATGTATGTATGTATGTATGATGTATGTATGTATGTATATATGTATGTATGTATATGTGTGTATGTATGTATGTATGTATGTATGTATGTATGTATGTATGTATGTATGTATGTATGTATGCATGCATGCATGCATGCATGCATGCATGCATGCATGTATGTATGTAGCATTTTATGACACGTCTGCTCGTTAGTGGCTATATGGTGCCAACTAAAGGTTAAATTTTAAGGTTGAAAAATGTAAAATTTGCATTTTATGACACGTCTGCTCGTTAGTGGCTATATGGTGCCAACTAAAGGTTAAATTTTAAGGTTGAAAAATGTAAAATTGACCTGCACACAAATTTGGAAGAAAAAAAACTTCGTTATTAAATTAGCCATGAAGTAGATCAAGATAAAATGATAAGATAAAATATTAAATCTAAAGATGTTTAAGTTCTGCAAAATGTATATAAACTGATAGTTACAGGCAACACCTGTAAAAACTTATAAGATATTGAAATCTTTGAATTTGGAGGAATATACATTTGCTATGTAGAAATTCTAAATCAAGTGAAATTTCAGAATGTTCTGGTGCATATCATTATAATTTCATAGACACAATTGACATTTTGAAATGGAAATCAACATGTGTTAAAAAAAACTCGGGTTTTAATTATTCCGACTAGCATAATAATCAACGTAATTTTGGCAAAATTTACAAGGTTTTTAAACTGTATTCAGTTTTTGGTAAATAAAGTTCCTGACATGGTGATTTTTAAAAAAAAATTAAATTAAGAATTTAATAGTTTGATCTCTCTCTCTCTCTCTCTCTCTCTCTCTCTCTCTCTCTCTCTCTCTCTCTCTCTCTCTCTCTCTCTCTCTCTCTCTCTCTCTCTCTCTCTCTGTGCACAAACTTGGGAAAAATATCTTAACTGATTGTGCTGTCATCATAATATAACATGATTGATTTATTAACAAATATCACAAATCAAGCACGCCATTCTTTTCACCATTCAAAATGCAGTGAAGACTTACAGTGAAGAACTGTTCTTGATAATACAGAATACTTCTATTATTTTTTATTCTAGCACTCTGACTGGATAATTAAATGAAGTATGTTCTAAAATTGAGACTTTTTCAAGATCTAGAAGAGATAAGTAGAATAAATCTCCCTTACAGCTGCTACTTGTAACCAGAAACACTAGAGAATAATGCAACATATTTTGATGCAATTTGGCTCACCTTTTTATCTTTAAGCTTGTACCCTACTAGCCCTTATCTCTCAAAATGTTCTAATAAACAATGTAAAAAAACAATATGTTATCATGCAACAGTTATGTAAAAGTATTGCTTTATTCACATTTGCTCCTTCTGCGTCATTATAGTTTCAACTATTGGATAATAAATTGTTGTTGTCATCGATCTACAACAGGCATGTAACACCATACCGTACCTTATTTTTTTACTGTCATAAATATCTACTTGTGAATCCCTTTGTTAAGTAGTTTACATATTTTAAATTAACACTATAAATTAGCCGATCTTCATATTAGGACGTCGTCGATATAACGTCATTTTCTACCAATGTGTAGATCACTACCCAATCGAAATATCATAGGCCTTTTCAAACGCATAATAGAAAAAGAAATCCATGATGTAAATAATGGCTGTTTGGAATAGCCCTCAATTCCTTGGCTGTCATCATGTCCAAAAAAAAATCATAACGTCACAATTATTTGATAACGTGTCATAACTAACTGCATCACAAGCAGACGTTGCAAACAAATGAAACCGAGGGATTTCGTGTATTGCTTCACTACAAATTTGCTGGAATAGCATTATCAATTAAATCTACAGATACTTCTCTGATTGTTGAACCATCAATGAGTATAATTTTTAACATCTACTGTGTTATAAGATTCTGTTCTATGAACAGTTAGACAGATATTCGTCCGCCAAAAACTTGCAGATTTGAAAAGTATTACTATAGTCACCCTCGAGTCTCTTGAATGAGTCGAAGTTATTTGCTTTGCTTTGGAAAGAGACGAGATTGGTCTGAATGGATTACCACCTGGAGTAAATTTGATTGACGCGGTAGACCTAATAGTAACAGGATCTGATTTGTTTTGACAGTCATTATTAAGCTTAACATAAAGGTATGCTTTTTTTGAAAAGGTCTTTTTTGAAAATTGGCCTATGAATTAAAAGTTACATTTGGAATTGCAGTTTGATTGTTGCGGAGTGACCAATTACCTAGATCTTAAAGCTGCCATAAACTGGAATAGGAAAAAGGCAGTAAACGGTACAGAATATACCATGAAAACCCCAACAGCTTGTTGCAAAGTGACAGGGGACTACCCGGGGTATGACCCACCTTTTGATGCCTACTGTGACATCACACCCACGGACGATAACTCATACTACATGAAGGTAACTGTTATATACATCAATTTCGAGTCAACCTTTCGGCAAATGCTCACTCTGACTTAGGATAATTGCTTGTATTCAACTTTATGTGTATGCATGAGATCAATCTGTCATATTTTAATATAATTTAAGATGTCAATAAAACAGCTTTACACCGGACATCGCGAATCTGATTGAAATTATTATTTTACAAACAAGAATGCATGATACATATATAACGCATTCATTTTCTGTTGAATCGTTCAACCGATAAATTAAGAATATTAGATCTGAATTAGATTATGATTAAAAAGATTTTTCCCTCTAACACAACACTATAGCAACTGGACCATCATGAGTAATTAATAAAAGTCAAAAAAAACAGTTGTACTATGTATGTAATATATATATATATATATATATATATATATATATATATATATATATATATATATATATATATATAGATATATATATAGATATATTAAATTTCAGGGATGTTATGAAAAGGTTAAGAAGTATTTGTTTGACTATTCCTTAATTCTCATGGCTGGAGGTGGTGGCATGATTGCAATAGAGGTAACTGTTAATTAGGTCTTTTACTAATTAATGCAACTCTTTCCAGACAGATACTATTCAATTTTGAAAAACAGTTTTTGTCTTCATGAAATGTGAAACACTATAAGTACATCACTTCTCCTTATTGTTGTAAAAAGTCACGTGTAACACTGCATCAGTAAATTGACTGTTACAGCTAAACAATTAAAGCACTATAATTGAAATTGCAGATATTTCTTTCCACATAAGGCATCGAAAGTAAAAGGTTCATGACATAAACTACGCTACCAATAAATTATTGCTCTCGTTACTTGTAAACACCAACTATGTGAGGGTATTATTATACTGAAAGTGTACATGTACATATCCATGAACATTTAAACTAACATATTTCATTCATGAACGTGCATGTATCTCGAGTTTGTAAAAGTTTAAGTTCTTTAATACTTAAGAATCTAATATAAATTTGATATCAACCAACAATAAGTGGTGACGCTGTTTTGGGATTTACTACATTTAAGCTCTGTATCTAAATAAGCAATTGTTTTCTAAAACAATCTATATCAATGGATAAGGAAATATACAACCAGACATTTGTCAAATCTGTACTGTACTTGGCCTAGCGATGGTACTAAAACAATTTTGTGTGGTTGAGTACGATATCTAAGAAGGAAAAATACTGCTTTAAAAGTAGTTTGGTTTGGAAATTCTTCATATTAGACTTTCAGAAGCAATTACATTAATGTAAATAAGAGAAGAAATTTCCATCATGGATATTTGTCATTAAGTTATAGTAATGATATATAAATATATAAAATTTCTTTTCTCTTTGTTCAGATTGTCTCGTTGGTGTTAGCGGCTGTGATCTTTAGAAGTTTACGGAAAAAGGTCTGGCCTACATAAGAACTTTACCATCGCGGAGATTACAAATTGAACGATGTGATGACGACTTTTAATGCACTGATTATTTCTTTTCTTTATCTCAATCTTTTTTCTTAGCTAAATCATATATATATATATATATATATATATATATATATATATATATATATATATATATATATATATATATATATATATATATATATATATATATAAAGAATGCAAATCATATGGCGAATAACAACCCTTTCAAGCGTACTGGATCCACCAAGGGATCACGTGTGTCAGGGATTGATTAAAATAGATGCAATAAACTGACGACGAACAGTACGAAACTAGTAACTAACTAGCCTAAGCGCTTTCGACTCTTAATGAGTCTTTTTCAAAGGCAAATACAAAACATATATACGACAAACAAATAAACACAAAAACGTTGTGTTTGTAAACCTCTACAGGGCTGTCACCACATGTGTTAAAACTATAAATACAACCAGCTCTTTGCCGTTCGTGATCTAAGGGATTTTATCGATTTTTATGTCTCCGTCCACAGATTGCTTTACGCACGTCCGTCTGTCCGTTTATCGTGAGAAGTTTGTTGAAAGATTGGGCAAAGGCCTAGCATGCTAGGAAGTAAAATATGGTTAGAATATTTCTAAACATATTGTAATCATATTCAGATGATAGAACTCAATTTCCAGGTCATTACAATGTTTTCACCCATTATTTTGTACACTTTTTCATTTAAAGAGTACTTAGCCATTTGCAACAATGCCATTGGTAGGACGATAAAACATACTAGTTTGGTAGAAACATGGAATGGATTAAGTGTATGTGTATTTATATATAGATGGCCTAGTTCGATTTAAGTCCATTATATCCATTATATCAATATTTTTACACATTTAAATAAAAACATATTTTCTTTTCTTTTTACAAATGACCTAATAAAATGTTCATGCCAGTTTAGCTATTTTTTCAAATTTTAGAAATATTTTTTTAATATTGTTTTAACTTCTGTCTGTAAATGATCGATTTTCAAACAACAGTCTAGTTACATTGCGGGATGACAGGTCGCAGCAATTTATCAATCAACATAAAATCATTGATGTCTTTACTATTTGTCGTCGTCTTTCTTGCTGTTGTCATTATTATTATTATTATTATTATTATTATTATTATTATTATTATTATTATTATTATTATTATTATTATTATTATTATTATTATTATTATTATTATTATTATTATTAGAAGAAGAAGAAGAAGAAGAAGAAGAAGAAGAAGAAGAAGAAGAAGAAAAAAAAAAATAATGATAAGGACTGTCTTTGTCCAGACAAGACAGTGCCTCATAGAGTATTACTTGGAATACGCAGCCATGATCATATATTTGCTTATCCCAACACGCCTCATGGAGTGTTACTTCGAGTGCGCAGTCAGTGTATAATAGCTGTCTGATATTTCAAACACTCTTTATAGAGTTTGAAATAGAGTGCGCATTCAGGAAAATAGAAAGTGCATCTATTGTTTGATTGTTTATAATATAATTGGATGGCCGAAAGAATCAACTATAAGTCCTTGTTAGAATTTGCGCAAAGGTAGACTAAATAGAAAGCATAAAGTCAAAATCAAAACAAGGGGCGGAAGAAAAGAATGACGATTGAGTGAGTGGACGAATGAATTATATGAAAAACGAATGAGAAGTGAAATAAATTAATAATTAATTGTGCTGATTATACATTGAACGAGTGCAGACCAGACTTGAATGACTTGTGATGATTATACATTGGACGAGTGCAGATCAGACTTGAAATGTGCAGTTTACGTACTACTTGGGAGTTAAGCTGATTCTAGTTGTTCTTGGGAAGGAAAAGTGTTTGTGGTGGTCTCTTTGGAATAAAGAATTATATACAATATGTCTTTTAGTGATATGGATTCAAACAGGAAAATCAGTTAATTTGTTTCTGTTTTAACAGAACATTCCAAATGGAAAACGTTGTGTCTGTTCTCGTGTGTTGGGACTATTTTAGCTATGTTAAGTTTCTCTAGAATTGATAATTTACTGCTGGTGTGCTTGTCGGAGCTAAATATATATCTGACAGCATTTAGTTCAACCATTTCAATTTGGTGGATGCATTTTTTTGTATTAGATGTCAAACAGTGGGGGAGTAATCTAAAAGAAGTCTTACATATGTATGTCTGTTGTTATTTTATCTTTACTTTGTTGAAGTCTTACATATGTATGTCTGTTGTTATTTTATCTTTACTTTGTTTATTTGCATGTTAATGTTAATAAATATTGTTATATGCATTCTTTATAATATTATTAAAGTCTTTTCTTTCGAAAACAGGTCTTTTCATATATTTGTTCCCAAATAATTACCGTGCTTGACGACATCAGGGTCTAAATTATTTTTGCAATGTAACAGTGGTACATTGAAAGTTATAGTTACAATACAACGGTGAGTAATATGAATGGCGGTATTATTTTACTTACGTGGATTAAAGCATTGTACCTCTCATTATTTTGTCCTCATATTACGTGCACACACCTAAACGTGAGAGTTAGCCACAGGCGATCCTGAAATAGGAAAATCACTTGGGGATAAAATCCTTGAACGAGATCATTAATCAACAAAGCCATGGTAATTATGATACTACTCGATTGTAAAATTATCCAAGCGATGCTTGTGGAACATACAGTGCGAAAACTAGCCAATGTGAGAACATTTACTCGATTTATACTTTTTGCAAACCTAGTAATCCATCTCCATACCTCAAGCCATGTGTTCCGTCTCTGTGCTCGGAATTGACAGTTGTTTTACATTTCGACCGACGTGGTGTCAAATCCAGCCATAGTAATCCAGAGTCATCTAGTACAGCCCGTTAATTATGTTAATGATGTTTTGTGCAGATGCGAACAGTTCTGAATAGACACCTATTCGCAGATACTATCATGAGATTAATTTACATGCGCCACCGGTCACATCAGTTATTATTGATATGGACCCAACGGCTACATTTTTTACCTTTGGCAATTTCATCTCGCACTTATTGTTTCGGTTATGATAAACAAGTATATTTCGGACTAGCTCATTTTTAAAATGTGGCGAAATCAAATAAAAAACCCACTTTGCTTAAACCTATAATCATGGACAAAAGTCAGCTAAATAAACATTTTATTTACAATTTATAATCACGGACAAATGTTAACAAAATAAGTTTATATCAGTGCTCATTTACTCTTTGTTTTTGATCCACTACTTTGGGATTATTATGAACTCATTCGAAGACATTCTACACTGCATCTTTATGTTACATCACGACACTCAAAACTATTGGAATTTATTCAGAAATATTCTATATTTTCGAAACATTCTATATTTTTCTACTTGGGAGAGGACATTTACGATTATTTGGAAACGAATTCACAATACTGTAATTGTATTTTAGAAAATGAATAAATTGATAATTTTATTTAAATTGATGGTTTCTCTTCTGTGTATTGCAATTTTAAGACGTATATAAGACGTATACCATGTCGGCTTCAGAAAAGTATCCTATGTTGCTGTTACTGTTGAAACTGAACATTTTTACGCTCACGGGATTGACCCACTGAAACCCTCCAACAGCAATGGGCTGCATCATTAGCCAGCCATAAAAAAGTGTCGTAAAGATAAATCATGCTCACGTTTGGGATAATATTTATCCATGTATGGAGTGTTGGTGCGCACTTAGCGGTGCACTGACATGGAGATACCGCAACGGATTCCATGCTGATCGATGTCTTTGAATAATTCCAGTTCAACCATCGTTTATGATAGCACCTAAGCCAAACCCAATAATGAGAAGTAATGCGTGGGGTCGACATTCAACATACGCTTGGCTATATCACGAAACATCTCAAAATTGGGATTAAAAAAAAAAAACAACAACAACACAAACGCCGATAACTCTATGCAGCTAGTTTCGCATTTAATACATGCTTCTTCAGGCACAAAAATCATTTTTAGATGTAAATGTAATTACAAATATATATAATATTATCACTACAAATATTTGTCAAGGAAACTAATATTCACCAGTATATAGAATATTCTTCATGTCATCCCATGTCATGTAAAAACAGTATAGCATATAGCCAAGCCAAAAGATACCGCGGCATTATTTCAGATGATGGTCAATTACAAAATTCGTTGAATTATTTGAAAACATTTCACAAACAGAAATTATCCTAAACATATCATTAATTCTGCGCTGAACAAAGTCCGTAATCTTACTCAACACGAGGCTTTAAATGCAGCAAATTGTACAACAGAGAAAAATATAATTCCTTTCACGATACGGTATAATCTTTCAATACCTAACACAGGCCTTAAAATTAATAAATATTGGGGTCTCCTAAATTTATCAAATAAAAACAACGTAAAATCACTTTACAACAATAAACCAATTCTTGCTTATAGAAGACCCAATAATTTGCTAGAATTTCGAATTAAAACTAAACAGACAGAAAATAAAAAAGAAAATTTTCGTCTTCTAAATGTGATAGACACCGGTGCTCTCAACGTACAAACATAAGAAAAAGTACTTTTTCCGGCAGTGCTAATACAAAAGGTATTTTCTCTACGTTAAACACTAACTGCGTATCTACCGATATAATATTTTAATAACATTTAAAAAATGTAATATGCAATATATTGGATAAACACTTCAACGAGTTTCTAATAATAATCATCGCTTTCATATAACAATTATAGAGATCCTCAATATTTCAACATATTTTAATACCAATAATCACTCTCTACACGATTTTTATTTCATGCCAATAGATTTTGTGCATGGAGACATGAATAGATTTATAAAAGAAACTTATTGTATTCATAAATTAGATGTTTTGTATCCTAATGGCCTTCATACCAATGCACTATATAAAACTGTTTTTTTTTTAATTAATGAATTACATATCCATTAAAACTAAATATCATCTCGAGACAATGAGGACTGAAATGACTCGATTGACGGTAATTGAGTTCCACCGAACATTTCCCATTCGCTTATATACTTGACTTGGCATACTACTTTTTTATTTATATCAACTGCAAATTGTCAGGATTAGGTATACCATAACGTGGGTGATTTTGAGCGCGTTCGCAGATGCAGAAAATGAGTGTCCGCGGAATAGTCGCAAATGTTATCAAGCGTCTTAATCAGGTGCGAGTGGTGGAGGTGGTGGAGAGTTATTGTGTGATGCATTTGTCCGTAACCTCGAGTGATTTAAGAAACAAGTCCACTAGAATGTTCAAGTATTCAAAGCCCACGTAGATAATATAAGGTACTTTCATATATTGTTTGTTGCACTGATGTAAATATCAGAACGATTTTACCAAATTCTAGCATGATGGTGAGCGGCTGCTTTGCTCTGCTGCCACCGCAATAAACGTTATGCTCATCAAGTAGTCGCTGGGTACTAAATTAATGCATGAAGATTTCCTCATATGTATATCAATATCCTAATAGACTGCGGGCCGTTTTTCCAAACAAATACACTAACAACTTATGCCAGGATTAATTCGCTCGGAGTTACTGATTTCAGTAATTTGTAGAGGTAATTCGATGTTGCCGATCTTACGTGAGCCCTTATATTGTTTGTATTTTCAAGGATGGTCGTGGTTATCGTTTGTGGAATACACCTCCGATAAGCGCGTCCATTCAAGACGCTGAATACTGCTGGTGTTGGAATGTATCTCGACCCAGGAATAAGATTTAATGGGGGAATAAGCAGATGAATTTCCACGCATCTGTCTACAGTCCATACTGATTCCACTTGGTGAATTATTTCAACGTCTCAAGAATCCTAGCCAAAGCTTTGTCTATTTTATCATTAAAGATCTCAGCTTCTTTTACGGTACAGGATTCCACACTTTGCTATGAATCCATGGGTTTCTGAATTTTGACGCATTATTATTGTCAAGGTTAAGTGGCAAAATGAAGTATTTATGGAAAGTAGTTTCCATTTTAACCACGGAGGTGTCTTCTGCTGCAATCTTGGATTACATAAATGGTTTGTGTTGAATCTTTACTTTTTCCTCTTCTTCATTTAGGCTGTATTTTCTTGAATGGTAGTTTATTTACTTGAGAAGCAAAGTTTTATGAAGACAATCCTGTCATTACTATGGGTTAGCTAAATTAATATACAGATTCTTTGAAGGCAAAAAAATGTCTGATGTAAATGTGCAATAAGTGCTTATTTATTTGTTTAAACTAGTTAATGTTTAGGTAAATTTCTTGCAAAAATTATCCCCTAATTGGTCATGCAATTTTGTGCACGAACGGAACACAAATAAATACGTGTATGTCAACTAGTATTATCTAAGTGGAAACAATTAGTCATCGTTACGAAAAAAATGTACGGAATATAAATCACTCTTTGAATCAGATATAAGCAGTTCTTTTTGGTCATTTGTAAAAATTTGTAATACAGGTTTCCGGCACGATGTGCCAAGTGCCACGATCTGAGATAAATAGTGAAGTGTGCCTTGTCAGGGGGCAAATAGAGTTATTTATAGAATGACAACGAGAGTCTTACCTTTGAATTATGACTGCATAATAGTTGATTTATTCGACAGAGACGTAGTCAGATGCTGCCAACTGTTTATGCAAGCCGTACTGTTCTTTTGTCAGATATAATTTGCAATTACTTGCAAACCTATGAGCTTAGTATTAACGCAAAAAAACTAAAAGTTACTATTTGGGGGAATATTGGAACATTTGAAACATGATATATTTGGAAATTATAAATACTCTGTATTGATCGTAATGAAGATAAGAAACAAGTTGTCAAGCCAGGAAGTCCATATACTGTCTTACGGAATGAATATTAAATCTTCATTTTTTGTAGTGTGGCATTTATAAAAATTGATATGAGATGAGTTCCATTTCTTACATATTCAAGTCAGATGTAATATTTTGGAAAAGTAGACATAGTAGAAAGGTTTAATTTGTTTATAGTTTTACAAAGTTTAGTCGTGCTGAGCATGATGTGAATCCCTGTAATCTACGCAAAAACCAAAAGAGAATGGCAAGCCACACGACACTAAAAATTCTGACATATAATCATTGTTCCCTTCAAACTTTGCGTCGAAATAAATAATTGTGCCATGTCAGCGATGGAAACTGTATAGTTAATGGATGCCAGTGTCTCATTAAATTCTGTATTTTCCTCAACCATTGAAAATAATTAAGACCCAAACACATTTATTCCAAAAAAAATATACTTAAGGTTAAGCAGTTGGTGAGTACAGAGACTATTATCATCTTTAAAAAAACCCTCTAAATTTCATTGATGCTATTAGGACAGAAGTAAAGATAATAATATTGGAATCTCCTCTAAATTGTATTAAAACTATTTTTATTGGATTAATTTTTCATTAAATTATATTAAGAGAATCTCCATCAAAACATATATTTTATATTCTATTTTTATAAAAGATTGCTCCCTTTACAAATAAGTACAAATCATGGTTTCCTGTATCATACATATGTATGCTAACTCAGTAAATAACCCATCACAAACAAGTACAAATCTTTCCTCTTGTATTATACATGTGTATGCTAATTCAGCAAACTACACTCGGTGGCAAAAAATTTTAACGTTCTTCCTGACGTAGTAAGCTAGAGTTCAAGCGTTTTCCTGACACGAATAAATGATCATTAGGCGGGTTATGGCGTAAAAAAACATGTTCGATTCCATTAGGATAAAGCTTTTCAGTTCAAGTGATACGATGGAAATTTTCTCTAAATTGTATTAAAAGTATTATTTTCTCATTAAATTATAGTGACTGTAAATATCTACTAAAATTATAGCAAGAGTAATTTTTTATATTACAACTATAAACTATTTTAATAACATTTCGCCTACAAGCAAGTGCACACACCCCCCCGCCTTATTATACACTGTATGCTAAGTCAGCAAATTTACTGTACGTATAGACAAAGTTCCTAAAATTCTATGTGGATGAGTAACCCATGAGACTCATTGTTCTAGAAACAAATAATATGATCAAGCAAACGTTTTTGTTTAATCACGTGGGTTAACACACTCGGTTCCAGTAAAAATTAGACAGTAGTATCTTTCTAATACAAGGCAGATGAAGCAATATCTAACGCTTTTCCTTTTTTGGCTATGAGCTTTGCGTTCTGTATAAATGCAAGAAGCAGCTTAAACTAATAAATCGCCGCCAACAGAATAGAACGAGTCCATTTTCTTTTACTGGTAAGAATTGTTTGTGTTCTTAGATTTCTTAAGAATAAGTACTTTTCTAATGTTCGAGATTTTTCTTAGTAAAAATTTAAACCTTTGTCGCACTTTACTGAATTTCCTCCATCTTATATTATAATGTAAGGGAATGATTAATTGTTTTTAAGAATTTATATTCATGTGCATTTGTTTTTTAGTGAAAAGACGAATTCTATACCAACTTCATGCTAAGATTTAATTTGGAAATAAAATATTCTTTAATAAAGAATAATGTTCAGTAATCTATTCCAAATTAGTGTTTCATCTTCAATTGAGTAAAATATATTTCTTCAATATGATTTTTGCATTAATCACAAGTATTGAATTTTATACTATTTGGCTGTCAAGTATTTAGTCGAGATTTAATTATCTGTATTATAATCTAAAATGATGAAATTATATGAATGTATGAAGTTGATTGGTACGAAGGAAAACTATAATTTTATATGTATTTTAAATATAAAGGCTTTATAAGTTGTATCTCTATAATGTAGTATTATATATCCACATATATTGATTAATTAAATAGTCTCTGCCAACAGAATCAGAGTGATTCCGTCTTCTTTTACAGATTAAATATCTCTCTCTCTCTATCTCTCTCTCTCTCTCTCTCTCTCTCTCTCTCTCTCTCTCTCTCTCTCTCTCTCTCTCTCTCTCTCTCTCTCTCTCTCTCTCTCTCTCTCTCTCTCTCTCTCTCTCACCATAGGCCGATACAGTCGATACAGTTCTTAAGTCATGAGTATAGTAAGAAATGAGAAGATTATAATAACAACTGCCTATCATCATAATGCCATTTCCCAACATTTCGTTAATTTCTAATGATTGTTGCTGGACTCATGTGTATTGTATTATGCAGAATAAAGCAATAGATCGGATTCGTCATATTTAGATATGCCAAATGCTTTGTTCAATCTAAACGGATTTTCTTTAAAATTACATCTCTCTCTCTCTCTCTCTCTCTCTCTCTCTCTCTCTCTCTCTCTCTCTCTCTCTCTCTCTCTCTCACACACACACACACACACACACACACACACACGAACTTTTACATTTTCACGCAGGTGTACGGAAACACAAATATTACGGTTTAATTCTTATGACGTAATGAGTTTAGCTCATATGATTTTGTGTTCTTTATTGTAATTTATATTCCTTTCTCTCTTATTTTCTCAATATTCCTGTAACTTTGTGTGTACGTATCTATGTAATTTACTATTTTTATACTGTTTGAGTGTCGTGTGTGATAATGCTGTTGTTCTGAGTTACAGTGTCATTACTGTAAATTAAATGTATCATCTATCACCAATGTAAATGCATGCAAATTGTGTTATTAATACTTTTACCTCATATGTTGTCACTTGTCACTTCTAAGATGTCTTGCCCAATGACAAACCAAAGGCAACTGAACCGGGCTGATCCAATGACCCTCATTCAGTGCCCCTCTTTCTGAGAACAATGTAAAGAAGTACCTTATTTATCGGTATATAAGTAGGACCCTAATGGAAATACCTCTGACCCGGTATTCTTTACTGAAGTTGCTGTAATAATCCGACAGGAGTCTATGCTGTTGCTGGCCATGCAGATAAAACAAAAGTATATCATCCAATGTTCCTGCCATAATGCGCGGGCAGATTCGGCTTTAACCGTTAATAACTTGGGGAGTGTTCTACACAGATGACTATGGTAATTTAACAGTTTTTTTTTCTTCCGCCTTAGATTGTCTAATTTTGAAACAAAAATGCTCCGTATATTAATTTTAGATACTTAATAACAATATGTTTATATGTCCAAGCGAGTTTAATTTATGTGTGCGAGTGTTATGCCTTATGATCTTCACGTAGATAACCAACACGATGTTATCCGTTATGAAACCGGTAACAGGTGAGAGAGCAGAGGAATAACATTCCGATATAACTCATGATTAAACTTGTCATCCCGTGACTATTGTGGTTTAAAAAGCACGTGTGATAGCTCCACTAATATGCACATACAATAATACAACAAGAGGCTTAGTCTAGGAAAGTATTATTAAATACACGTTTGTCAGTCAACCCTTGTGAATCATCATTTATCAAACGTATTAATTTGTTTTACTCATTATGTGGACTAGTCAAAGATACTTTTATGTAATATAAACTTTATGTATTTTTAAAGGTTTGACATTACAATTGAAAAGTTTCATAATTGAGCGGGAATTTATTCGACTTTATACGAACGTAAGAGTTTACAGCAGTTATACGGAACATATCAGATAGGATTCTCAATATGTTGATATTGTTTTTTTATAATCTAAATGCGAAAGTATTCTTGCAGAAATCCTGGCCATTTCTTTTTGAAGGAATTCGCAAAATGCAAAGAAAAATGTATAAGTAGTCTAGCGTCACTCAAGGGTCACAAGGGGAATTAATTGTAGGATTACATTAAATGACACTGGGGAATCAATGGGTTGAACATTGCAAAGCAGTTTGGAGCATAAGAAAACATTTATAGAGGAACATTCCATTGAACATATGAGAAATTTAACTGTAAGGCATTTTGGGGCAAAAGAGAAATCCTACATTAAATCCGTACATAAGTTTAACATTTTGGGGTATTCTGGTGCATAAGGGGAAATATAATATTAAACAGCTATCTATCATACCCACCAAATTTAATGAAGTATACACTATGGGATAAACTATCCAGTACCCACTTTTTGATTACTGTCACACACACACACACACACACACACACACTATGGAACGAAAAGGGTACTAGTGTTTATACACACAGGCTATGCTGAGATAGATACAAACATTTTATCACACAATGGATGAAATGTTTATAGACCCGCTATACACACAGAAACATTGTCACTTAAAAGCAAGTGTTTATAGACACGCATTCCACCGAAAGATTACTATAATTGTAGAGAGAGAGAGAGAGAGAGAGAGAGAGAGAGAGAGAGAGAGAGAGAGAGAGAGAGAGAGAGAGAGAGAGAGAGAGAGAGAGAGAGAGAGAGTGGATAGTAATTTTTAGATACCAAGTTCAAGACTTAATGGGGATTATAAAGTAGCACCAGCTTCAACAGCAAATTGACAAAAGAATGTAATTCTTTCTATATAAATGCTAATCAGAGAGTTTTTATGAAGGTAAGATTTATTGGCGAAAACACTAGAATTTTATATGATTTTATGAACTAACTAGACGAAACAGATAATCTTAGCCAACTCTTACTAATTGATTTCGAAAATCTTTTTACATTGTTGAATGAGACGTTTGTGGTAAATGCTCGGAAATCTTTTAGTTTTCGCGATTCTATTGTATGAGGTTCAAATATTTTGCAACACCACCAAATACAGCGTCATCAGTATATTTTTATATTCATACGGAGTAGTAAAACTGAATTTAAAAAAAGATAAACATATGCTGGCATCGGCAGGTGGTGGCCTAGGCATAGTCCATGTTCGCTCTTTTATTTAATATATAAAGATCACTTTGGCAGAATCTGGTTACAAAACAAGTCTGGAAATATTTGCATTCATCCAGATATTAAAATTAGGAGAGAGAAATAAACAGCGCGTCTTAAACGTAATAGTAACACATTTTTGCAAGAATTAATCCTAACCATAATAAGATGGAAAATATTCATCTCCAGGCGAAAAATATTTGTCTCAGGATATTTTTAATTTGTTGATATTAATTACGTTCATTCCTATTCAAGATGGCGGTCAGACGGAATAACATATGTCGAACATCTTGTTGATAACGGAGGATCATAATTAAATTCTGAAGCATAATTTCAAAAGACGCGCAATAATAATCTCATTGAAAATGTCTTAATTATTTTAAACAATAACTGGTCACTAGAACATAAAAATTAATAATTATATTAACAAGGTAAATAACTTTACGAATGTAAATTTAGAAAAGCTTACTCTTAAAGAATCTCAAGAAGAACAAATCAAACACATCGATGTGTGTTTCTTATATCCTTGAATGTCAAATTATGTCCTATTCCCCAATGAAATGTTGACAGAACTCTTCCTCTTTGGTCTTATTCGCCTATACGAAAGGCTTGATCCAATAAAAATTGCTACCATCTGGTTTTATCACATTGCCAATGAAAAGTGATGTTTATTTTACTTCGTACGTAGCTATTACCAACGCATTGAAGACGTGCGTTTTGGATCTTGTATCAACGAACATCCCAAAGACACCATTCCGAGTTTTTCTACCAATACAGAGATCATCAAGGACGGATCCATACCAAATTGGAAAGGACTGACATTGAAATGAAATTCCAGTCTAGCGGTGAGTCTTGACATCTTAAACAAGCCTTCAATTCAGGGTTTTATATATCAAGACTTCCGTGTGTAAACATTGGAGTCTCATAAATTTGTGCATTTCCAAAATCACGAAATTATCAGTCGTCCTTGGAAAAGAATATAAGTTTGTCTGCCAAAAATGAATACAACCTCCAAAGAACAACACGTTGCCTTTATGACACTCTGAGAGAGAGAGAGAGAGAGAGAGAGAGAGAGAGAGAGAGAGAGAGAGAGAGAGAGAGAGAGAGAGAGAGAGAGAGAGAGAGAGAGAGAGAGAGAGAGATATCATTTTGATTACAATGCTGGCAAAAATATGAATTCAGTACAGTAATAGAGTGATGGTCTTTACTGACTCCAAACTTCGATTTATAATAAACTTTCATTAATTATGCTTAATTCGACGCACCAATTGAGAGAAGCACCCAATGTACATAACAACTCAATTGAAGTTGAGTACGATGCAGTGTCGTGCAAAAAGAATGATGCCATATCCTGCGACATAAGCGATGCAACATAATATGAAGCTAGCCAACAATTCTTGCAATCCTATGTGATCAAATGAGATGAAATTACAATTGGTCCTGACCACAACCAATTGATCATGCATTTCATGATGCAAAAAAGCAAATATATCAAAGGTTCAATAGTAAATAAAAGGGAGATATGAATAACTGCCACGAATTAGGTTGCTTATCTAATGAAACATAAACAATAAGGTATTTAATTTATTTGTCAATTTTATTAAATTTTATTATATTCAGTACAACATGGTCTCTGTTTACTGACCAAACAGTGATGCCCACTGTCCAGCTGATCCAGGCTGTCTCATAATCCATATAGACACTGGACATCATGACGTGATATTACTATTGATAATCAACCAGTTTGAATCATAGTCAGGAAAAAAAATCAGAACCCACGTCCACTGACATCAATAACAGCATCGTAACTAGACACAGCCTCCAAAGATGATGCTCTATTATCTAAAGTACGGATACCCATTAAATTAGGTCTGTAAAAAGATGAGTTCCAGCAGCTGAATGATGTACCTGGGTTTGCCTTACAATGTAAGACGTCGAATTGATCAGTACCATAGAGAAAAATCAATGTATAGTTGCGGGTACAAACAGTGCTGTGTAGAGTGTTCCCCAGTGGACTGACCGGGGAACAAGAGTCTAAATTCTACGTAACATCTTTGTTCTTTTAAATGCGATTGGAGCCGAGGAATGCTGTAGTCGGTTGCATTTTGGACAAGTTTCTTTTTTAAAAAAATAACAATGTCACGTCGTAGTACAGAATAATTTTAGACAGGTTGGCATTCGTCGGCTACAAAAACATTTCAACCATTATTGAAATATGTATCAATGGCTTTTAGGAACGCATCCACATAATTGTCGCAGGATTTGATTCTATTAGGAAACATACATCTGAGGAAGCACTGTCCCACTAAAGCAATTAGACTTTAATTTGTGCAAAAGTATCATTACGTGGTGAATATGTAAAATAATCTTAAAAAGCTGACACCAAGTTCCCAGGGGAAAACGCTACACAAGATCGTTTTTGCCTGACATATGACTTTGTCCCATCTATACTATAAATATTAGCGTCAGTATCTTACACTGTATGAGTAGAATTGGATCAAATACATCCACATTAGCAGAACTATTTTAGGAATGTTGTTCGTCCAATTGCTGTTGAATAGTTATTTTTCCGGTGGCTGCGTTTGGTTATTACAGCTTGGTGGCTTCAAGGATTAGTTGTTAATCGGAAGTAGCATGTAATATAAGATGTGATATTGACGAAGAATATTTTTTTTTTGGTTGCAAGCGTTCATTGAACGAGTTATTTATGTTCTCATCTCACTCATATTCACAACTGGTCATCAAAAGCAATTCACCGTTATTTAGTTTATATGTTTTCTTTTTACTAAAATAACATGTACAATTTGTACAATAAATTTACTCGATATGTCTAAAAATCTAACTGGACAGATCAACTAGGTACTCATTTTGCACCTCAGTCATCCGTGAAACTATATGGCATCGGACTTACAGACTGGCCGTAATTCTACTTGCAGTGCAAACAACCATGCCCCTCCTCCAAAATCGACAGTGCTGCGCCAAGACATTGGCACTGTACTAGCAAACACAATAGCCCGACTATTCTGATTTTCCAGCAAAAGTGATGCTGTTCGTGGGTCTGTCTATGGATGTCATTTATACTCTGGTAAACCTATATAAATATTTCCTGTGGTATTGCCTGACTTTTGCAACGTTCAGTTTCGATTGAACTAGTTCAGAAATACCCACTATCAAAATCCAAAATGTTAGCTTGATGTTATGTTGGTGTTATGTGTATCTATTCTTTTTGTAACTTCTGGTACATGATTTTATCGAATGTTTATCTTATTCATGGTTGTAATGTGTACATAACATCTTTAGTTCAGTCTGGCCTACATGACTTGAGTATAGTATTACATAGGATTTTAAATAGATGTTTACGTATGTGTTGACAAATAGCAATATTATTCTTAATAAAAAGACTTAAATTGGCGCTTATGGCGTAGTTTCTCAGTGACTGATGGGATATCGATGTTTCCAGATTAATTATGTGGCTTCTTATTGATTGTGCGAGGTCACGTGAATTGACGTAAAGTCAATAAAATATGATGTCACACGAGGTCTATTGAGAAGAACAGTTGCAACATACGGTGTAATTAATGAGAACGTTAAACAATCAGATTCATTCTAATTTTTTGTAGTCATTCGCACATTATCTGTTAATGTTGTAAGTCTTCAGACGTATTTAATGTTGTACTTAGATATCGTTCCTAGCAGGGAAATAAAAACATTGGTTTGGACTATGGTAATAGAAAGTGCTCATTATTTCGACTATACTATTATTCTGGAACTGTTATAAATAATTCGAAGGAATTCTAGACAATGCCATCTTGACAACGTCATGGTTCTTTGAGGACCGGTACATTTCGGTATTTAAATGTTTACGGAATTCATCTTTCGTTTAAGATTTGTATAGATCTTTATAGGCACTAGTTTGAATTTACTTCATAATACTCTTAAGTTCCTGTTACATATTCATTTATAACTTTGATAATTAAGTTGTTTGTTAAGTTTTATAAAACTTGTTGGCTTTTCTTTTTTCTGTTACTTAATTTTGTCGTAACAATAGACACGTTATTTTATTACTTTTTGTCAAAGTTTTTCTAGCAAACCAATTCATTGAATTAAGCTGAAAACATTTATATCTGGAATAGAGCACATAATGAATCATTACTAGCTGTGACAGGTCCTAAAATATTTCATTTATTTCCATACATTCTGCATAATTTAGATGCAGTTATTTGATTATGCTAAAATATACAAGCTAGAGCATTGCATTCATTTAAAATCGTATATTTTAAATATTTTTTTAAAAAATCAGGTAATAACTGAAAGTATTTGGTTTAATGACATAAACGTAATTATAACATATACTGTATTACCGTCATATATTGTACTGGGGTGCTGTTATACTGCAACAATAATTCATACTATACCATGATTATACTAGGACTATCAATTACACGGTGCCACAGTTATATTATAAATATAACATACTATGTAGCATGGGTATATTGTAATTATAAGTTACACTGTGTTATGACTCAATAGTTTATTGCTTACTCGGAGTTATATTAAAAATATTTTATTTGTTCAATGATGAATTATTCAGAACACCTTGGGGTTAAAATTATCTCTTTCTTTGAAAAATACTTGGACTTTATCATGAGAAGGTCTACCATGAAGGGTGTGCTGCTTACTCGTACATTCCACAGCGCTGACTGCGACACCCACCACTCACTAGTTTTCTGAAAATTTAAGCTTCAACCAGATAAGATCCATCACTCTAGGCAAGTGGGTAAACCACACATTGATGTGAGCAAGACGTCATATCCAGACAAGGCTGAATAATTAACCTACGCCCACTCCAAGGCCTTCAGTTCAGAACCTCCCTACGTCAGTGCCAAAGAGAGATGGGACAACATCAGAGATATTGTGTACAGCGCAGCCACAATAATCTCTGGTAAGAAGCAGACAAAGAACAACGACTGGTTTGACGCCGACTCTGCCACACTCAAGCCAGCAAAAGAAGAGCGTCGCAGTGCCCACCTGTAATAATTTATGCTATGAATGTAACTAAAACAACTCAGTAACTTATGCCTTACAAAAGGTATTTTTTATTCAGTAGTTTCTGGTTGATCAGTTTGTTAATGTAAACAATTTAGGAGCACTACTAAAGCTAGATGTAGAAGACATGCTTATTCCCGCACTTCCAGTATGCTAATTTTCTTTAATTGCACATACTAGTCAATCAATTACGTATAAATTATTCCAAGAATTCATGCGTTTATCATTGCTAACGAAATAAAAAGGAGGTTAAATAAAATGGATCTTTCAAATAAAACCACAATCATGTCCACTTTCTTAAAAAAAAATTGCGAGGAAGAAGTATTCATGTTCCTTTTCCTGATCAAGATTTCCATATAATTACGGTTATTGTTGATCATATAGCAATTCATCGTTTATGATGCATTATCGGGTTTCTAATTGCTTTTATATTACCCAGTGCATAATCATATGAAGACTGTATCAAGCTGAGGTAAGTAATGTAAAGTGCCATAACTATAGGCAAACAGCGTAAAATGTCATGCCCAGAGGTAAGTAATGTAAAGTGCCATAACTACAGGCAAACAGCGTAAAATGTCATGCCCATAGGTAAGTAATGTAAAGTGCCATAACTACAGGCAAACAGCGTAAAATGTCATGCCCAGAGGCAAGTAATGTAAAGTACCATAACTACAGGTAAGCAGCGTAGAATGTCATGCCAAGAGGCAAGTAATGTAAAGTGCAATAACCAAAACGAAGTAGTGTAAAATGTCATGCCCAGAGGCAGGTAATGTAAAGTACCATAACCAAAGGCAAGCAGCTTAAAATGTCATGCCCAAAGGCAAGTAATGAAAAGTGCCGTAACCAAAGGCAACCAGTGTAAAATTTCATGCCCAGAGGCAAGTAATATAAAGTGCCATAACCAAAGGCAAGCAGCGTAAAATATCATGACCCGAGGCAAGTAATGTAAAGTACCATAACCAAATGCCAGCAGCGAACAATGTCATGCCCAGAGACAAGTAATGTAAAGTGCCATAACCAAAGGCAGGCAGTGTAAAATATCATAACCCAAAGGCAAGTAATATAAAGTGCCATAACCAAAGTCAAGCAGTGGAAAATGTCATGCCCAGAGGCAAGTAATGTAAACTGCCATAACCAAAGGCAAGCAGCTTAAAATGTCATGCCCAGAGGCAAGTAATGTTGTTGTTGTTGTTGTTGTTGTTGTTGGGCTTAACGCCATTTTTCAGCACATGATAGGCTATTCATGGCGGCCAGTATTAATGGTGGAGGAAGAAACCGGGAAATCACCGGAAAGAACCACCGACCCACGAGAAGCTACTGGCAAGTAATGTAAAGTGCCATAACCAAAGGCAAACAGCGTAAAATGTCATGCCCAGAGGTAACAAATGTAAAGTACCATAACTACAGGCAAGCAGCGTAAGATGTCTTGCCCAGAGGCAAGTAATGTAAAGTGCCATAACAAAAGGCAAGCAGCGTAAATATCATGCCCAAAGGTAAGCAATATAAAGTGCCATAACCAAAGGCAAGCTGTGGAAAATGTCTTGCCCAGAGGCAAGTAATGTAAAGTGCCATAACTAAAGGCAAGCAGCGTAAAATGTCATGCCCAGAGGCAAGTAATGTAAAGTGCCATAACAAAAGGCAAGCAGCGTAAATATCATGCCCAGAGGCAAGTAATGTAAAGTGCCATAACCAAAGGCAAGCAGCGTAAAATGTCATGCCCAGTGGTTAGTAATGTAAAGTGCCATAACCAAAGAGAAGTAGTGTAAATGTCATGCCCAGAGGCAAGTAATATAAAATGCCATAACCAAAGGCAAGCAGCGTAAAATGTCATGCCCAGAGGCAAGTAATGTAAAGTGCCATAACCAAAGGCAAGCAGCGAAAAATGTCATGCCCAGAGACAAATAATGTAAAGTGCCATAACCAAAGGCAAACAGCGTAAAATGTGATGCCCAGAGGTAACAAATGTAAAGTACCATAACTACAGGCAAGCAGCGTAAAATGTCATGCCCAGAGGCAAGTAATGTAAAGTGCCATAACCAAAGGCAAACAGCGTAAAATATTATGACCAAAGGCAAGTAAAGTGCCATAACCATAGGCAATTAGCGTACAATGTCATGCCCAGAGGCAAGTAATGTAATATGCCATAACCAAAGGCAAGCAACGTATAATATCATGCTCAGAGGCAAGTAATGTAAAATGGCATAACCAAAGGCAAGTAGTGTAAGATGTCATGACCTGAGGCAAGTAAAGTAAGATAACAGCTGCTAAAAAAAATTCTTACATATACAAAACAAAGACTTAGCACAAACTCTACGAAAAAGTTTGGTCTCCTACACCTTAGAATCACTACGGGCATATAAAAATAAAAAATTCTGCGAAACTAATAGACGACATGTTCTTGTGTCTATTAAACAGCGGTCCAGTATGTTTTCACCTAATTCTAAATTGTGAACAATGGATAGAAACGGCATAGCGAGAGATTAACGCAATCAGGGGGATTTGGTAAATAAATTTTATGCTGGTAGAGTTATGATTGGAGTTTCAGAATAAAAGATGTTTAGACAATTGTGTATCGTGATGGTGAATAATAATTAGTACCGGATTTATGCATAAGCTAAACAAGCAACAGCTTAGAGCCCCAAAGTCTGAACTCACTCTAAAGAGCCACTCAAATTTATTTTATAATAAATATGGACTCTATAGCTTCCCATAGCTAAGGGACCCGCTTTGTCTAAATCCGGCACTGATAGAAATAATAATAATAATAATAATAATAATAATAATAATAATAATAATAATAATAATAATAATAATAATAATAATAATAATAATAATAATAATAATAAAATGTCATTACTTGGGTATATACTAGTGCAAAATTTCGCTGAAGTGCAAAACTGATAATTGGCTGTAATTTGTATAAAGCTGGTGCGAGAAGGTTGGTTTTTCATTAAGATAAACTCCCTCGTGATTTTTCAATTGCATTCTAAGTCAGTCCATCTCAAGTTTGATCCAATCAGTAACATCTCGAGAGACTCGACTGAATATCCATTCTAAAAGTAGTGGTTTGTGAGTTTCGCGTTGATTTTGTTGTGGCTCTTGTGATGATTCATTCGTTTTCTGAAATCAATGGTTTCGCCAAAATTTTGAATGGCACAGATTTTGAATGTCAGAAGACAGATTGCAGTATATATATATATATATATATATATATATATATATATATATATATATATATATATATATATATATATATATATATATATATATATATATAATATAATATGTATACTGTATTAATATAAACCACGAGATGTATCAATTTTACATTAAAAGGAAAAGAAGCTTGCTGAGTTTCCTTTTAATGAAATATGTATACAACGAGTGGTATATCATTGATACAGCGTACATACTGTACACATATTTTATTTATATCACATACAAATACATATATTTGACCTTTGGACAAAGATTAGATTTACTACAAACAACCATGTATTGACCTATTGAATGAACTCCTCACTTCCCCGAGTGTGTCCACTACAAAATGTAGTTCTCTGCCGTAGAGGCAATTTGCAATCACCTCTGCATATTGATAAGTTGATTGTTTTCTTTCCTTGATTTCTATTTTTCTCCGCATTGATTCAATGAATATAATACACACTTATGATTTAAACATGAAACATGGTTTTAACAATAAAAGTAGAGCACAAGCAACACTTGGATATCTACACCATTCAAATGAACGCAACGCCATTCACATTTAGCCGCATGGAAATTAATATGGAATAGAAACTAAGCCAACTGACGAACCAACAAGAGGTAATTAAAATATTTTAATATATTTAAACTTCATCTAAGTCATTTTTTCTGATTTGGTCGGTTTGACTTAACTTTTATCATCATTCATAAGTCCAGGGATACTGTCATCGGAAAACCCTCTACGTCCGCCATTTCATAGATTTTAGCCCGTATCCAGCTACGATGTGAGAGAGAGAGAGAGAGAGAGAGAGAGAGAGAGAGAGAGAGAGAGAGAGAGAGAGAGAGAGAGAGAGAGAGAGAGAGAGAGAGAGAGAGAGAGAGAGAGAGAGAGAGAGAGAGACTGACTTTCGGACATTTTCATATTTAAATTATAATAATAATCGATTTTTAGAACATTATGTTATTTTTCAGAATAACAAAAAACAACAAAATAACATTAAATATATCACACTAACCGAAAAATTTACAGGTTTATAACAATGTATCATTGATAAACACTTAAAATTCCACGGAAAGTGCATACGTATCGTTACGACGAGACGTATTCTTTGTAGGTTGCTTTGTGTAATTTCTATTTCAACGTTTTAGCCCAGCCCAAATTCCTTTTCTCTTTCATTCTACATTTCTGTGCAGTTTGTCCGTTATGCTTGAAAAGAGAGAGGATGACAGAAAGCAGAAAGGATTGTTATGAAAATGTGTACCATATTAAATTAATTTAGAAAATGGGGATTATAAATACTTTTAATCATTATTTTTCATAGGTTACTATTGATTAATTTGTGGAAATTGATCATTGATATAGAATCAACTACAGACACTCGCGAGAACGGTTATATATGCGTACAATTGTGCCTTGGGCGAATCAAATCAAAATTTGATATACCAATGGTATTGGTATATCATATTGCTTTATACCAACACTTTAAATGCATTTAAATGCATATTCTCTCTCTCTCTCTCTCTCTCTCTCTCTCTCTCTCTCTCTCTCTCTCTCTCTCTCTCTCTCTCTCTCTCTCTCTCTCTCTCTCTCTCTCTCTCTCTCTCTCTCTCTCTCGTAATGTATTACATTGTCCTACTGTAAATAACTGTATGGTCTATGGCTAATGTTCACTATGTTGATTGAGATACTACCTTTATTTCATATGTTGCGTATAACTGAGGGAAATACATCTTTTGTCATTTTTCACTTGTAAACTGCCTTGCCCAGGGATACATAAGACCACAAATCTAGGCTAATCCAATGGCAGACTTCGAACACGTACCTTTCTTCTCGAGAATACGGCATGATAGTAATTAAGACTTCCTATGACAGTGAGTACCATTTTATAAAGAAAACCCTTGGTTATCTATCTATCTATTTATCTATCTATCTATCTATCTATCTATCTATCTATCTATCTATCTATCTATCTATCTATCTATCTATCTATCTATCTATCTATCTATATATATATATATATATATATATATATATTTATATATATATATATATATATATAGATATATATATATATATATATATATATATATGATGAACTCAAAAATTGGGAATACTTTAGACCCAGTTCTGCCTTACAGTAATAATACAGAATCAATTTTGTTCCTTTAGTCCCAAATCTACTTTACGTAATAACCCAATCAGAGTCCATGATGTTTGTGCACGTAATAACAGAACAAGTCTTCACCAAAATATGTCGATAATTATTGCACCGGCAGATCACGGCCTCTACAGTTAACAGTTTGAGGGGCGCCTTGTATGGTTGAGTACGGTAATTAAACGTCTTGTTTTCCGACTGAGGTGCTCTAATTTGGAAACAAAATGTTCATTATATTCATTGTATTAATTAAATCACCCAACATTTATATGTCCAAGCGATGTTTGATTTTTTTTTGTGATTGTTGTGCATCACAGAGGACTAAGCCGGGTGTGTATTCTACGTTATCAAAATTGTGAAGCAGAAAAGCTTAGAAGGATCAAGGACCAGTGTAGCTATTAAATCGTGTATATATAGTATCACATGATTATCTTGCTATTTAGTTTACGACACGCCCATCCTGTTTAATTTATTACAGGCTTGTAATCGTACCTCCTGACGTACAAAACATGAAGTCATGATACACTAGAACGGAAAGTCTCACCTCTCTATGTTGATTTGCGGTTCCATTGAATCAAATCACTATTTTTCTTTTTGATCGTTTCTCAGAATGACGTTCTTTGCTAATGAGAATCGTAAATCATTATCTTACTGGATGACATTTGTTAAATCACCCTTTCTTCAGACCTGTACATGAACTCTACAAGTAGTAGGTCGCTGACTCCGTCACATTGTCTCTTAGTCTTACGATTATGCTTATACCAAATGGAATGTACCAGGCGAGTTAAATTATTTCAGTATCTTGTTAGTCAATACTGACGAAAATATAAATTACTCACTTCATCTCATAAACTTAATGTGATAAACATTATTTAGGAAAAGGCTTTTAAAAGTCATTTCATCATATCAACTAGAGTCCTCAATGTTTTGATATTTAAACTGAATCTTTGTGATTCTCTGGGTGCTGCTGCTGATGATGATGATGATCATGACGAAGCGGAGAAAAAGAAAGTTGTTGGGTTTGCCATTTTTAGCACAAGATAGACTATATATGGCTACCAGTATTAATGGTGAAGGGAGAACTAGGAAACACCCCGGGAAGAATCACCGATTCACAAGAAGCTACTGGCAAGCTTTCTCACATTGGCCGAGCACGAGACTCGAACCCACGCAAACAGAGCTGAGATAGCAGTGATCCGTAACGGTGAGCGCTTTAGACCACTAGGCCACTCTGGGCCCCCAAAGATAAGAAGGAAGAAGAGGAGAAGAAAAATGATGAAAATGTTGATAATGAGAAGCTCTTTGAAACAACGAACGAAACAATCAGCAATATTGCAACTATCGTCTTTGCATGCTGAGCTGTATGTTCTGTTAAAAGTGATTTCTTGAAATGCCGATTCGTAATCCCTGGATAAATTCAAAACAAACAAAAGGGGATCATCTTCTTGCATACATAGAGAGGATAGCAATTAAAGTACTTATCTCTGAATGGTACCATATGCTAATGAGAATTGTAATTCATCTGCTTGCTAGAGGACATTTGTTAAATCTTCCTCATTTCAGACCTTTACCTGAACTTAGCAAGTAATAAGTCGTCAATCTTACATTTATTCTTATTTCTATTTCAAATAGCATGCATCAAGTGAGATAAATATTTATATCCCAAGCTCGCCAAGACTGGAACAAGATATAAAAAGTAGACAGTTTATTTCATAAATGTCAGTGGAAATATTTTCTTTTTATGACATTCGATTACTCTGACGTGTGTTATGCCTTAGAATTACAAACTGTACTGCACGTAGCACTCTCAGATATCTTTAAACGACACTGCGTCCATAAGTTTATTTCTGCAATTTTCTTGAAGAAGCGTTGGCTCTTGTTTTTACCTCAATTTTATTCGATCTATTGGTTGACAAATACGCAAAGAAATATGTCCACCAAACTGAAATGATTTAACAACAGTCTATCAGATATATTTTTTAACAAATACAACCAACCAGCTATAAAAATATATGCTAGAGAAACTTAATCAAGTTCCAACACTCGAGAGCAGACACAAAATATCTTCTCTTCGGTAAGTTTCTATTAAGTTAGTGACACATTGTTTTAAAAAAAAAAACAACAATTCCTTCCACATCCCAATGAAGACAATCTCAGCATTAATTATTCCAAAGCAGTCTTCATAAACCCTTTTTCTTCCCGTTAACTAGTAGAATGTAGAACAACGTACCGCCTGGATCAGTTCCCGTTATTATCAACCGTGGCTCAGATGCGGGAGGTCGCGTGGTCGAACCCAACCGAGTAATGCCAAACTCTTATAAAAAGGGTATTAGCAACTTTTTCTCATGGTGATCAGCATTAAGAGATTAGTGTTGAGACTGGTTTTACTGGTGTCGGGCTAATGTGACTGGGTGGGACATTTTTATACATGTATGCGGTATGATGTCCCAGTGCTCTACATCACTATCAACTGCTAAACTGCAGACATCGTAGTAATATTACTGAAATTTTAAAAGTTGCGCTAAAAATCCAAATCTCTCTCTCTCTCTCTCTCTCTCTCTCTCTCTCTCTCTCTCTCTCTCTCTCTCTCTCTCTCTCTCTCTCTCTCTCTCTCTCTCTCTCTCTCTCTCTCTCTCTCTCTCACACACACACACGAACACACAAAGCCACACTCGTTATCCATCATTCAAATAATTTATCTGTCAACTCATTCAGCCATAGTTACCCTTTTTTCAGCCCGTCATTTGGATCCCGACTTTATGAATTATATCAATCCCACTTTAGCACAAATTCTATCAAAGACTTATATCTTTCTTTTTTTGCCATCTATAATCTTTTAAACACAAACACTTAACTCAGACACTTTCTAAGGTTCCGACTTCACACAAAGTAATAATCTGTTAAGAGGATCTGCAGTTTTATGCCGATACTAACAACTGATGACAATATCTCTCTAAGTAATCCTAAAAGAGTTTATTTTGTTGGATGCTAATGATCACCTCTAGCGCTGATAA
Organism: Potamilus streckersoni; assembly: GCA_016746295.1. NCBI lineage: Eukaryota > Metazoa > Mollusca > Bivalvia > Unionida > Unionidae > Potamilus > Potamilus streckersoni. The sequence goes on along the minus strand of JAEAOA010000324.1, from coordinate 853,260 downwards.
GTGTTGAATATATATATATATATATATATATATATATATATATATATATATATATATATATATATATATATATATATATATATATATATATTAAATGTATTATTTATCTCGACGAAATCAATCTAACACCATTCCTATGATACCCTTGAACACACCGCCACGGCGTATATCCAGAACGCATGCCCCACCCCAACCCACCCCGTCACAGCTGCTATAAGTCGTCCTTCAGTCCCTCTTGAATTATTACTCTAAAAGAAATCTTCCGTACGTCTGTGTGTTTCTTTTATATTTGCTTTGTGTATTTAAATGTTTTTTCTTAGTAAATAAATGTGTGTTGTTTTCCTTGATAGTAATATTATTAATGTATTTTTGTCTATATCGAATTTGATGACACCATTTTGGTACAATCTAAGTTATAGTTACGATATATAAATGTGGTTTGACGTAATATAATCGTACAATATATAAGGGGGAATGTTTAAGGTATACTAATATGTACCGTATAAGTTAGAGGTATAATATAAGGGTACCACTGTTACTATATAACATTAGTACAGTATACCAATATCATATCTATCGTACATTATAATACAATGTACGTTACAAGTACAATATAACCGTTGATATATGTTACAAATTTATTTCTAAATATTAAACTGTACGACTTTAAAGTAATGTGATACTCCAGGGGATATCATATGAATAATGGTATTTCAATGATAACTTTGGGTGTTTTCAATATAGAGACAAAAGATTCAGTGATATGAGTAGTAACCTAAACTAAAATTTTATAAAAAAAACAAAAACAACACGCTAATACTAACATAACCCACTATAATTTCTATGAACTCATTGTGGAGAAGTAAAGTTTATTAAAATAAAAGACGCATTATCACCTACAATGACATCAGGTTAGTTAGTGTTTATAGTGATGCTACTCCACTTATACACATAACAATTATATTTTACAGGGAGAGGGTTTTCATAAAGGCAAAAACAAACACACATTCAAACGTACGCGCGCACGCATATACACATACACACAAACACGCTATTATTTTGTGCAGGGACAAGGGTTTCTGTTTATAAAAAAACAATTACAAACGTACGCACGAACACGTACACACACAAACACACAAACTTACGCATGCACACATACATACATACATACATACATACATACATACATACATACATACATACATACATACATACATACATACATACATACATACATACATACATACATACATACATACATACATACATACATACATACATACATACATACATACATACATACACACTTATACACATACACAAACGTAGGCGTGCACACATACAAACATAATTATAGGACTGGCAACTTGATCAGTCTATCTTTTCTAGAGATCTGGTTAACCTTGAGAAGGGCTGGGTTTTTTTCCTAACTATAACTGCACGTGGTTAGTGGTGACATTTCCCAAGCCAGACACCACACGTGCATTGCCGACTCCATCCTTATTCCTATTGACAGAAGTGGTTTCGAGTGTAGAGGCTACTAGAGTGGCTTCTGAATCCCAATCTTCAGTTTGTGGGATTTTGAAGTCTCTCTCCCTTGCTATCCTTCGTCCTGCCTTAATGTTTTGGTCTCCTTACTTGCACAGCTGGCTCAGTCTCCCTTTCTTGCCTCTGCCTCTCCAATTCTGCTTCCCAATTTTCGATTTGAGGGATCACAGCTCTCTGTATCGGTGATGGCTCTGGATTTTGTTGTTGTGGAGGTGAAGGCGTCCTCACCTCAGGCTCGACCTCACACGTTTGCCTAAGTATGAGTTGAGTCAAGAATTTGTTTTGTTTTGTTTTGTTTTTTTTTTTTTCGTTTTCTTCATTTTTTCTTTTTTCCTCTTCTTTCTCAAGTCTGGCACTTTCTGCAATAGCCTCCAATGCCAGCTTGTCCAGGAGTCGCTTGGCATACGCCAGGTGTATTTGGTTTTCCAACAGTTTTCTTATCCTGCTCATCTTCTTTTAAGTTAATCAGTGAACGCTGAGTAGTCAGACTGACAAACTCAGTGGTGTATATGCCTGAAGCACGAACATGAAGGAAAACACCATCTTACACAAAATCTAATAATACCCACATCACCATCAAAACAGGAAATGAGCCGTCCTAAAAGAAACACACATGTTCACTTTTTTGCCTACAAACACACATTATTACCACTCATACCTAAAAAATCCACAGAGACTATCTTACAAATCGAAGAATGGAATTGTTCATAGTCACACTTCTGTCCCTTCACACACACACACACACACACACATACGCGCGCGCGCATACACACACTATTTTACAAATCCAGAGAAAAGAAGTGCTTATTGGCACACCTTTATTTTTCAACCTGCCAACACACAAATACAGATAAATTCTGGAACTTTAACTACTATCTCCTTTCTAGATTGTTGGGGTTAGCCCTAAAAAAAAAGCTGTTTTTGTTGGAGTTCTGGCAATCTCTTATCGTCTAAGATTGCGTCCCCGTCTGGCTGCTGGCCTTCGGACAGGATAGGGACGGCTTCTTCTGAAGGATCACTCTTTCGTGTCAAATCTAAAGTCGACAAACCTCTCTCTGGTTCATGAAGCTGTTGTTGCTGTTGTTGTTGCTGCTGCTTCTGAAGTCTGTACGTCTAGGTCCATTCTTATTGCTCCTATTTTATTTCATCTTTAAAGACCTCTGCTATCAGGTCTTGTGCCACTATTAACATCCTGACATTTTCAATCTCTTTAGGCTTGGGTATCAGGTTTTGCATGACACGATGCAAGTGGACTGACTGACTGACTGAGAAGGGTTAAAGTCACCTGTGCTAACTAAGACCTTTTGCGACTCGTTAATGCTCAGTTGTTGAGCTTTTTAATTGGTCCATGTTTCAGAAATGATCCCGCAAAATTAGTCGTACTTTTTATTTGCATGTCAGGAGGTGGAAAGTAGGAAAGGGGCCCGGCGGGGAATGTCAACCGCTGATAATCTCTTGAGATCCCGGACCGACGTAATTGTATGTCAAATTCTATCCATTTGCATTATTGGACGATCAATATTTACAATATTGTGTGTGCCATCTGTGCAATTGATCTAAGTTTCTGAATTTAATCTTGCCTATTTTATCCTTATGTAGTTGGAATTTTGTGTACTAAGCATACTTTTGATGGCGAAATTACACAAACTGTGTGTCAGCAACCCTGTGGTTTTTTAAAGGGGGATCACGCATTGTTAGTATTGGTCATTTTGGATGGCGGGGTCACTAAAGGATCAGGGTAGTTTTATACTTCCTTGTATATAAAAGTTGTATATAAAAGTTGGTCTGAGAGTAGAGTTAGGGTGGGGGTGGAGTGGAAAATCTGTGGACAACACAGGCTTGTTTTTCCAAGGATTTTTCCCAAGTGTTGCTAATATATTTTCCCTAGCACATGTTTTAGGCCCCTTGTATTAGTAAAGGTGAGGGTGGAGTAAAAGGAAAGTGAAGAGATGGCTTATAGTGGAAAGTCTGTGTTCAACATAGGCTTATTGTAAGCAGGATTCCACCCAGGTCTTCGCTAGTCTGTTTTCCCTAGCCTGTTTTGGGCTCTATATATTATTGAGGGGTTAGTAGATAATAGTTGGAAAGGAAAGCTTTTATCCGGAAGTGTTAAGCCAAATGCTTGCTCTAGGAGGTGGGCCAGTGCTTGCTCAGGTTTGTGCCAGTGCTTGAATGGGGAGGTTGGCCTGGGGAAGGTATGAATTTGAGTCTGTGCTTTTTATCTTGTGTGGGCGAAAGCTTGCACATGAGAGGAAATGGGGTTTAGTTTTCTAGTTTTAGATATGGAGGGATAGAGCTTGCCCTGTGGAGGTACTGGTCTTTCCTGATTCTGTTCTTCCGGTGTTGGAGAGCTAGTGCTTGCCCTGTGGAGGTACTGGTCTTTCCTGATTCTGTTCTTCCGGTGTTGGAGGGCTAGTGCTTGCCCTGTGGAGGTTCTGGAACTTCCTTGTTCTATTTTTCCGGAAGGGCTCGTTCTTTTCCGCCAAGCGGAGGTTAATATTCCAGTAGTTTTCCTGTGTTCACCTGGCTGTATTCCCCAGTTGTCTCTCTCTTGTCTTTTGTCTTCATTGTCTTAATTTCATTACTTTTTGTCAATCGTCAATTTTGAATTAATGTTGTGCCCTTTTTGTCTTGTCAATGTCATGTATGGAATGGTAATATATATATATATATATATATATATATATATATATATATATATATATATATATATATATATATATATATATATATATATATATATATATTCTTCCCCTTTTAGTATTAGTTATTAGTTGTTAGTTGATTATGTGTGGGTTGGTGTGCTTTGAGTGTATTTTGTGGTGTTGCTTAGTCTGTATTACATTGTTGGTTCTGTATGGTTGGCTTTTGATGTCTTGGTCCTTTTTCTCCTATTATACTTGCCTATCCCTCGACGCGATTGTGTTTCCGATTAAACTTATTAGTGTTCGTATGTGGCACTGTACACCCCCTTGTTCTTCAAGGTGACTCTCGATTCCTTATATGTGCCATAGTCCTTTTGTGTTGTTTTACTTACCATGTGTCCATCATAATCCTGTAGTTGTCATTGTTCTAATATCTAGTAGTCCTGGTCGTGAAAGTGAAGAAATTTAAAAAAGGAGAGAGTGAAAAAAAACCCCAAAGACTTCAAACATTTTGAAACATTGTGTTGTGAAATTGTATTGTAATTTTTAAAGAGAATATAACAGAAAGAAAAGACATATTTCTCTGGGGATGACGAGATAAAGATGACAAAAGTACTGGTAATGAGATCATTGTTTGAATTAATGAAGCAAAATAATGAGAACAATGACGACAATCGTCGTTACTTACTGAGGTGTACATTCCATTAAGAACCGACCTATTCAAATAAAATATAATCTGTAATCGCTGAAGAAATTAAAAACACGATTTCATACAAAAAGGATGACAACCTCTGGCATACGCATTGACGATGCAATTAAAATATTTGAATGGCACGTTATTCTTTTCCTAGAGGACATTTGCTAAATCTTCATTAACTTCAGACCTTTACGTGAAGTCAGTAATTATCGCCAACTCCACTTGCCATCATGCTTGTTTCAAATGAAACCTATCAAGCAAGTTAAGTAATTTCGGTCATATGATCGCCAAGAATAGCACAATATATATTTTTGAAATAACTTCATAAATTTCATTGTATTTGTAATATTTGATATTTATGATTTTCTTGTTGTTCTGGCGATTTTTATACCATAGAGTTATAAAATTCCACTCAAGATAACGCTCGGGCTCCTATTGAAATGTTGCTGCCACCATAAGTTGATTTTTGCAACTGCGTTTCAGCAATGGACCTTGCTTTTACTACATTGTTCAAGAAATCTGTCAGTAAAAAGATGTAAACGTCAAGCTTTTACTCACTAGTTTTACCACTGTTACTTTAAACGTACTAACTTTCTGCCGCAATTTTCAAAGCAAAAAAAAAAAACAACAACAACAAGAAACAAAACTATGAAGACCGAAGGATAGCTCAAAACAAGGCTAACCTAGAGATCAAGCGATCTTTACATGTCATTATTATGAAATTCGTCAGAATTAAGTGACTAGGACTGATCAACAACAGCACCTTCATGAGTCACACACATTTCTGCTGAATTAAACTTAAAGTGATAAAAGTAAGAAACATGTAAATCTTGGTGATCTGCCATCGCTAGATGTAATAATTTATTGGGATCTGGCATTTTCTTTGAAAACGTTTTGAAAACTGAAAGTTGTTTTTTTTCCTTGAAATCTGAATATAATGGTATGTTTGAAAACAACAGCAACTATAACATTCGCCCTTTATTGAGTATATCTAAAACAAATAAAATAGAAAATCAATTAAGTTTGTACAGTACCTCATACCAAGATTATATATTTTTGTGCATATTTATTATGTTACATTTAAAATTAAATGTAGTCAGTTTTGTTAAGCTCAAAGATATTTTGTGCATACTATGGCGGTTCTCAGTATTACTATCTATAATGATATCGTTCTTATTCTGTTTTGCTCATAATTGTGTATGATAAAGAAAGAGAAATGCGTGATTATCCATGGATTTGTTAGCACAAAATTGCACGAAATGTATAATAGATACAGATGTATAGAATTTTTATTTGAGTAGACCTTAGAAAGATAATGCATTTAGTTTTAAGGGGTATTCGGCCCACCAGAGTGTTTTGGTGGCCTTTTAAGTTTTTGAATGTCTGTTTTTGTTCATTTTTTACATTACTAAAGTATGAAAAATTTTTATTGCATGTAGAAATGGCCCATTAGATTTCTTAACTAAGGAATATCGATGTAAGCTAGGGAAGGGAGTATTTGAAATTGCCAGGCTAACATACTCAAAACGTCGACTTCATTGACGTTTAAATCGTGTTTGGTTTGTAGATAACACTGCAAGACCATCCTCATTCACGCACATCCAATTGTAATCATGTTTTCCTGTGGAAGTGAAAAGTCCAGCTAAACCGCTTTGTAAAGATTTAAACTCCTTGTTTCTCCATTGTTATGAATAACTAAGGCATGATGATAAAGAGTCATACAACTCACAATAGTATGTAAAGTCATATAAAAATTCTCAGTAACGATTAATGGTGATTTTAAGTAAGGTTCCAATATCTCAATTTTCATTAATTTCAAACTTAAAAATCAGAGCAATACCGTACTACAAGCGAACAATTTAGTTACCATCGAGTTTTGCACCTAAACTTTGGCAAGAGCGCTACAAAAGACACACGTTTGTGTTCTTAATGATAGTAATGTGTGTTAGGGGCGAACTGACCAAAGCTTGTTTTGTTGAATTTCGATAGATGATATCTAACGCAAAATATAGTGGAAATATGTTGATATCAGGAGAACAAAACCTGGAATGTATTTAGGCTGGGTACTATCATTTTCTCTGAACAGTGGAGAAAGGGCACTGTCTGCATCCATGAAGTTGTTCACCCAGAGAGAGAGAGAGAGAGAGAGAGAGAGAGAGAGAGAGAGAGAGAGAGAGAGAGAGAGAGAGAGAGAGAGAGAGAGAGAGAGACATTCGTACACTTTAATAATAATCGATTTTTAGAACATTATATTATGTTTTAGAAAAAACATCATAACATTAAATATATCACACTAACCGAGAAATTTACAGGTTTGCAATATTGTATCTTTGATAAACACTTGATAAATCCCAAGGAAAGTTCATATATATATATATATATATATATATATATATATATATATATATATATATATATATATATATATATATATATATATATATATATATATATATATATATATATATATATATAATTACGACAAGACATTATTGTAGGTTACTTTGTGTAATTTCTATTTCAAAGTTTTAATCCAGCCCAAATTCCTTTTCTCTTATATTCCACATTTCTGAGCAGTTTGTTTGTTATGCTTGAATGGGGAGTGGAAAACAGAAAGCAGAAAGGATTGTGGTGAAAATGTGAAACATATTAAATTAATATAGAAAATGGGGATTATTAATATTTTAAATCATTATTGTTATACGTCACTAGTGACTGATTTGTGGACATTGATCATTGATCTAGAATGTATACATGAGTATTATTGCTGACCTATCAACATCAGCGATTATAAATGAGCGGAAGTCACAGTGATTACGTCATGCCAGCAATTTGAGTTCGATTCTTCATGTGATCATCATGAAATTTGTTCCTACAGTAGAACAGAACGGCAAAATGAATTCTTTTTCAAATTTTGTAACTCTTTCTGAGAGAAAATATTCATTCTCATGTCATATTCAATCTCATACTGTTTATTTAATTGATTAAATTGTATTTTGCATACAAGAGCTGGTGCTATTCTGTTCTGTTCTATATCTCTGCTCAGCATTTTGTTATTCCAATCATTAATTTCGTAATTTATTTTACTGTTTTCTCGATCCTATATAACAATAACCAAAAACATGAGAAATAGTGGAAGTCACAGGTAACCAACTACTGCTGACACGGTCTTTCTAAAAGGTTCCCTTTTACTTAAAGATATTTAGCACGTTTGAATCATTTGCGAATTTAACTAATTCGTATATTTTATTGTATATATTCTGAAAGATTTACTAGACTTTCGTTTTCATAAATTATCATACCCACATTTTGTCGTTATTCTAATAGTTGTATATTTTTCAGGTCAAGTCTCTGTTATTTGAAATTGATCACCAGACATAATATCTTTATTAGCGCTTCATAAAATCATTCAGGAACTATATTCATACCTTGACTTACCATGAAACTTCTGAATGACTTAAAATAGGCAGTACAACATATCTGGTTTTCGCATTTTCTGTTGCATAGTTTATCACGAAAGTCTGTAAAGGTATAAAGAAAGGCGTGGTTAAACAGAAGAGATTCAACATGTATAATGAGTGCTTGCTCAATCATCAAAAAAGTAATTAACTTAGATGATACAGCCAGGACGCGAATGAAATTAAAATAGCCAATGAATCTTGTGTTCGTGACAAAACGTTAGTATTTGACAGCATGAATACATTGTCTTAGAGCTGAAGAGCGCAAAAGGTCCACAAACATTTAGTTCCTGCTGTATAGCCGTATATATGTGTGTTTAAAATGAATACTTTTTAAAACTGCATCCTTTCAATCTATTGAATAAAATGGTTCAAACTAGATGTACGTGTTAAAATGAAGATTTGTTTGACTTTAATCTGTCAAATTCAATTTAACAACATTAAAAATGTAAACTGTTGAGTGCGCAAGGTGTTTCCAAAGTTTGAAAATGATAAAAAATGTATGAAGAACATTTACAAATGCTAGCTTAAGAACTAACGTTTTAAGATAGGAAAATTGGGTATGTGAAACATAACAAAACAACGAATTAAACAATAATATACTTACTCCATGTATTAAACTAAGTTACAGAAAAAGCAAAAACCAACATATTTTGTAAAATTCAACAACTAATGTATTTCCGTAGAATGCAAAGTGAAAATTTAACACGAACTTGCAGTATTATGAATTCAATCCCAAATAGCCATAACGGTGCTATCACATATCTTAATATATGAAGTTCTAGTTGAATTCCAGTGGTGTTCCAAATAAATTCCAATATTGAATATGTTGATGTAAGTTTAGTCTCAATTGTGTTAATGTAACCTGGAATGTTGCGAATGTATCACAATAACGTAATCCAAAATGTCCTCGACTGAATTCATTATAATTAAAATTAATAGGGTAATCCAAAAGTAGTAATGAGCACATTGCAATTCCAGCGAATAGTTTAAATAATTCCATACCCTAAAACCAACATTGATATAAATGCTAAGACACAACTGTAGAGCCACTATATGTCAGCTTCCTCTCTAAAACATCCAAAGTTGTAAAATTTTTAGGAGTTATAAGTGGGAAACTAATGTCCTCATCAGTGTAAAGTTCCGCATGTGTCATATTGCGTTTTGAATGGGTTTCCATTAATACGTCTAATTAAAAGCAAGAATCAATGTGACTCCAAAGATTAGGAAGCTCATGCCTTCAGAAGTATGCATGAATCTGAAGGCAATACACATATGTTAAGAACGTATTATCTACAAAAGTAATAATTGTTTTAGAAATTGTAAAATTTGTGATCCATAGAAGTAAAATTAGTGATACTTAGATGCAACATTGCTGATACTTAGATGTACAATTTTTGATCCTCAGGGGCTGTAAAATATGTTGTACTTATACGTTGCATCATCTGTGTTACTTAGAGTCTGCATGATCTGTGATACTTAAAAACTGTATAATCTGTATACTTAGAGTCTGTATAATCTGTAATACTTAGAAATTGTATAATCTGTGATACTAAAAATCTATATAATCTGTGATAGTTAGAAGCGGTATAATCTGTGATACCTAGAATCTATATAATCTGTGATTCTTAGAAACTATAATTTGTGATACTTAGAAACTGTATAATTTGTGATACTTAGAAACTGTATAATTTGTTATACTTAGAAACTGTATAATTTGTGATATTTAGAATGGGCATAATTTGTGATACTAAGAAGTTTTATGATAAGCCATACTTAGAGTTAGCATAATGTGCAATGCAATAGAGGGTGAACACGATGGTTATCTTTTTATTTGGTTATAAATATAGAAATATTACAAGAAAAGGCCTAGCATATTAACAAATTGAAAGAACTGCTTAGCATTCAATAAAAAAGACAATAACCCAAATTTTGCAAAATATAGTTTGATATAGTTTTCATTTTATGCAACCGTTGATTATCTTATTTCCTATGTATATTGATATATTAACAGAAACATATTTTTCATGTGAGCAAGTTAATTTAGATTACAGTAAGCGAGTTATATATTTGCCAATGCGTTCGCAATATGCAGTAAAGTAACCCACTCACCATCATTCCCATGTAAAATTAGACACCATTAAATTGGATGAGCTTGCATGAATGCTTCTGTCGTAAAACAATGAAACAGCTTGGGGTTTTTTTCTCAATGATTCACCATATGCAAATGCTTCTGTCGTAAACCAATCAAATAGCTTGTTTTGTTTTTTTTCTCAACGATTCAGCGTATGCAATTAATACTCAACCTAATAAGAACTTTCGCGTTACTGATCTATTGCTTTATAATCTGGTTTTTCGTGACACTTTGCATTTATAAAGACTATTACTGGCCCATCCAGGCCTGTCTTTGTATACAATGGCGTCACGCACTTCAAGAAGACAAAGAGTCAGAAATCATTCACAAAGGATTTGAACAATCCATTTAAATAGACAACTGATCACTTAAAGCAAAAACTATAGTCAATATTCATCACAGTGACTAATGCTCTCCCCATGTACACCTTGCTCCAGTTATCTCAGGATAACACTTCATCCACAGATTCAAGACCTACTGTACGCATATCGACACAAGAATTAGACTGACAAACTTTACCACAATTTATCAACTACCATCCACACTTGGTAAAAAAAAAACAACATGCCTTCAACATTTTATATTCTACCCAAGATGTACTAGTGTACATGAAACTCAGGCAGAAGGGTTAGCTTCATAAGACAGTGACGCGAGAACCACAGTTCAGCGCACCACTCCTGGAGTCAAAAGTACTTCCAATATGTCCGCTGCAAAAGAAAAAGTTCTCTTCCGGCACCAATATGAAATTTATCCACTGTATTAAACGATCAAGTGTTGACCAGAATCAGTCTCTCAATCAAATCGTGGCTGGACTATAAGCTAAGTCTGATTTATTATGGAAGAATGTAGGCCACATATTTTAACACTAGTATCTCAGCATGCAAGAGTCAAATATCAATCAACTAATACACGAGCAGGAAGTTTAACTGGTAATGCTACCAACCAACAACTGCTGTCGTAAGCCTGAGAAAGCAAACAATCTGTGGTAAGCACGTCAATGTTTTTCACCTTTTTAATATCTTAGCTTGAAACCGATATATTAAATCAAGATAACAAGGCTGAAACGAATTATCCCCTAATATCGATATATCTCAGCCAAAGTGGCTTCCTTAATAAATAAGCATCTCAGTCTCAGTGACTCCCTTAATAAATAGACATCTCAGTCTCAGTGACTCCCTCAATAAATAGACATCTCACAAATAGACCGCCTAACAAATAGATAGCTCAGCCTCAGCGAGTTTATGACGATCGGATAAGATACCTACGACAATCCTAAAATGATGCTAGATGGAAACGAAATATGTAATAATTTCAATACCAATCACCATTACTACTTTGCCCTTTTTACATAAATACAAGACATACAGTAGACAGCTACTTTTCTAAAGAACAAAATCCACAATAAGTCCAGCATAAGTGCTCTCATTTTTATAAATATCAAGATATATTAACTTAGAAGACTCTACGAATTCGAGAACATTGATGATATTTGGGGGTTTTTTACATACAGACTTTGAACATGATTTTCACACCTTGCTACATAAAACTCAATTGCCAATGAAAGAATACAAAAACTTGTGACCTACTGAAAATAGCTGAACATCGTGGATCAATTAGTGAAAAAGAATTGGACAAAGGATTAATGCTTTGCCTTTTTGCTATTTACCATATTTAACCATGTAGCTAGCCCTATTGGTGTCGCAAAAGGCAAAACACATCAAAATATCAGAGTACCGTTACCGTTTCACTTATAAAGTTCTCATTCTTTCCTAGAAATTGTTTCTTCACTGCGTTTTCTACATGGTGTTTTCTTCTTGCCTTTTCTTGTTCTTGCTGTTGCTGTTAAATGAGAAAGACTTATTCTGCTTCTTTCTACTGTTGCCAAAAAATTTCCAATTCTTCTTTCTGCCTCTGATTATAGTCCTCTATGTACAGTAAGGAAGGAGAACGGTACTGATACCGAAACAAATTCTTGTGAAGAGAAAAATATCCGCTAAATCCCAATTAAAATAGTTCTCCTCTGGAAGTAATATTTTGGTTGTTTTAATAGCTGCTGATATGCAATCACTTCTCGTCTTCACAGCCGGTGCACACCAATTCCTTATCTTCTTAGTTTCCGTCATGTTCTAACTCTCTCGCATTGATTTACTGCGCACAGACGATAGTTCATCTATATAGGAATGTGAAGTCACGTGCAACTCTCTTCAGATTGGAAGACAGACTCTGCACTGTGAATTTAGTAACGCGTGTTATAATTGGTAAAATAACTCTGTCACGATCCGCTCTTCCACTATAAATAACCACGGTTCACCTCATTCTGTTCACCTGTTCTGGTCACAAGATGTGGACTAATGTAGAATCCTCTACCCTCCTGTCGTCAATGCTGTTCAACCCAGACTATCCCTTGTATTTCAGATTATCATGGACAATTACCCAGATCACAGAGAAAGCCCATTGAAAATGGGGTATCTATGTGGAAAGACAAGGCTATATGAAGAGAGTTTTAATCTACGATCCAGAGATCAGACGAAGTTTGAGGTAGAGAGAAAGATCAATGCAATTCCCTCTATATTAACTTAATGGTGTTAACAACAAGAAAACCAAAGGACCTTATCAGGACCCCTCCATTGCCTCAAAAATATATCTATTCGCTCTTGCCTAAAATATTTTAGTCGATTTTTGCGTGTGAAAAATTTGTTTGTATATTATTTATATGTGTTTATGTCTCTAGCCCTGTCTCTAACCACATCTCTATGTCTAGATCTCTATTTGTCCCTAGAGTAACACGCATTCAGGTCAACCCCTTGCCCCGTTTTCCCGCCTGATTGAGGTTAGCCACATGCAACATTGTTGCCATTGTCCACTACCGTGATGTCACTCCTGTTCGATTCCTATTGTCCCTATAAAGTCCGTCCAACTCTTTTTATACCTTTTTGTCCCTATAGTACAAAGATCTATTTTGTAATCCCTATTCCCATATTGTGAAAGCCCCCAAATTTAACATTGAAATCGCAATGTCACTATGGTATCCCCATTTACTACTTACTCCTGCTGGTATATTTTAGCAAGAATAATAAAGACTGAAAGACAACTCAAAACCAGGTTGACCCAGGAGTTTAGCGATCTGTAGATGCATTGGCATTGTTTACGAGGTCATATGGGCGACAGTTGATTGTTTTTCTCCAAGATTACGTACAGTAGACTGACCTTAGTAATAGACCAACTTGTATGAGTAATACACGTTTCTTAAGATTAAGCTAAATCTAGGTAGATAAAGGTATTAAATTCTTTTCACTTGTCAGCGTTAGAGATAATCATTTATTGAGAATTGGCATATCTGGATCTAGAAGTGTTTACATAACGATAAAAATCAATAAAACATACTATTTGATGCAAGAAAAAGCACATATCGTCGATGCAAACAGGGTGATATTGTTACAATGTACAGTTTTTTCGATCACATTACATGAAGTATTTATATGCATAAATCTGAGCTGGACATAAAGGAAGGAAGGAAGGATGGATGTGTGTAGGAAGGCAAGTGAAAAGTCTTGATGCATCGTGACTTGCATTAAAGCAACTATTTTTCTAACTGTTGAAAAGTTGTAACGATTATTACTACATTATCGACAAGTTATGAATAAACCTTATCTAACAAAGAGTTCAACGATTGTTGAAGGTTATATTTAACAATATGGCAATTTTATAGGCATTTTTTTAGGAGACCGTTTAAAATAGCTACTTTACTCAAATCAGCTAGGGTCCTCTATGTTTTGATACCTACACTAAATCTTAATGACTCTCCGGTGACAACAATCTTGTTTACATACTGGTTTGTATATTCCATTAAGAATCGACATCTTCAAATAAAATAATTTGTAATCGCTGCAGAAATTCAAAACTCGATTTCATACAAAAAGAGTGACAACCTTTCGCATACGTATAGAGGATACAATTAAAATATTTGAATGACACGCCATTAGTTTGCTGGAGGACATTTGCTAAATCTTCCTTAACTTCAGACCTTTACGTGAAGTCAGTAATTATCGCCAACTCCACTTGCCATCATGCTTATTTCAAATGAAATGTGTCAAGCAAGCTAAGTAATTTCGGTCGTATGATCAACAAGAATAGCACAAGATATAATATTGAATTCAATTCATAAATTTCATTGTAATTGGAATATTTCATATTTATGATTATCAGGTTGTTCTGGCATTTTTTTATACCATAGAGTTATAAACTGCACTCCATACAACGCTCGGACTCCTATCAAAATGTTGCTGCTACCACAAGATTTTTGCAACTGCGTTCCAGCAATGGACCTTGTTCTTACCACATTGTTCAAGAAACCTGTCAATGAAAAGATGTAAATGTTACGTTCTTACTCATTAGGCCTACCACTGTCACTTTAAAGTACCATCTTTTAAAGCAATTTTCAAAGCAACAAAAAAGGGAAGACCGAAGGACAGCTAAAAAGAAAGCTAATCTATATAGCAGGTGTTTAATATTCTGAATTTCGTCATAATTAAGTCACTAAGATTTATTAACAACCGCACCTTCATTAATAACACATTTATGCTGAATTAAAATAAACTTAAGGTAAGAAAGGCACATTACATGTAAATTCTGATGATCTGCCATCTTTTGTTTTGGATTAGGGACTTGTTTTGAAAAAAGTTTAGTAAACTGAAAGTTGTTTTTATTCTTCTCTAAATCGGAATAGAACGGTATGTTTGAAAACAATAGCAACAATACCATTTGCCCATTTTTAATATATCTAAAGCGAATTAAATAGAAAAGCATTTAAGTTCTCACATCACGTCATAACAATATTATCTATTTGTAGTGCATATTTATAATGTTACATTAAAAATTGAATTTAATCAGTTTTGTTAAGCTTAAATATATTCTGTGAATGTTATGGCGGTTCTCAGTGTTACCATCTCTAATGATATCGCTCTTATTGTGTTTTGCTCATTCTTGTGTATGATAAAGAAAGAGAAATGCGTGATTATCCATGGATTTGTCATCACAAAAGTGCACGAAAAGTATAATAGATACAGATAGATAGAAATTATATTTGAGTAGACTTCAGAAAGATAATGCACTTAGTTTTAATGGGTATTCAGCCCACCAGAGTTTTTTGGTGGCCTTTTAAGTTTTCGAATGTTATTATTGTTCACTTTTTACATTTATAAAGTATGAAAAATTTTTATTGCATGTAGAAATGGCCCATTAGATTTCTTAACTAGGAATATCCCTGTAACCTAGGGGAGAGAGTGTTTGAAATTGCCAGGCTAACATACTCAAAAGGTCGACTTCATTGTCGTTTAAATCGTGTTTGGTTTGAAGATAACATTGCAAGACCAACCTCATTCACTCACATCTTGTTTAATCTTGTTTTCCTGTGGAAGTGAAAAGTCCAGCTAAACCGCTTTGTAAAGAATTAAACTCCTTGTTTCTCCATTTTTATGAATAACTAAGGCATGACGATAAAGAGTCATAAAACTCACAGTGATATGTAAAGTCATATAAAAATTCTCAGTAACGATTAGTGGTGGTTTTAAGTAAGGTTCCAATATCTCAATTTTCATTAATTTCAAACTTAAAAATCAGAGCAATACCGTACTACGAACGAACAATTTAGTTACCATCTAGTTTCGCACCTAAACTTTGGCAAGAGCGCTACAAAAGACACGTTTGTGTTCATAATGGTTGCAATGTGTATTAGGGGCGAACTGACCATAGCTATTTAATTTGAATTTCGATAGAAGATATCTAGCGCAAATGATAGTGGAAATATGTTGATCTGATCTCAGGAGAAGGAAACCTGGCACGTATTTAGGCTGGGTACTATCATTTTCTTTGAACAGTGGGGAAAGGGCACAGTCTGCATCCATGAAGTTGTTCACCGAGAGAGAGAGAGAGAGAGAGAGAGAGAGAGAGAGAGAGAGAGAGAGAGAGAGAGAGAGAGAGAGAGAGAGAGAGAGAGAGAGAGAGAGAGAGACCTATCACTAGCATTGATTATAAGGGACAGGGACTGGAAGTACCAGTGATTACGTCTTACAAGCAATTTGAGTTTGATCCGTCAAGTGATCGTGATGAAATTTGTTCTTAAAATAGAACAGAATGTCGATTTATTTTTTTTTTAAATTGTAACTCTTTCTGAGAGAAAATAGGGTGATTCGCATGTCATATTCAATCTCATCCTGTTTATGTAATTGATTAAATTATTATATTTTGCATACGGATCTCGTGCTATTCTGTTCTTTATCTCTGCTCAGCATTTTGTTATTCCAATCATTAATTTCATATTTTATTTTACTGTTTACTCGATCATAGATAACGATAAATAAAACACAGAATGAATAGTGGAGGTCGCAAATAACCACCTACTACTGATACGGTCTTTTGAAACGGTTGCCTTTTGCTTGAAGATATTTAACACCCTACTATCATATGCGAATTTAACTAATTCGTATATTTTATTTATATTTTATTTTATCCTCAATGAATTACTCGACTTTCAGTTTCATAAATTATCACACCCACATTTGTTTGTTATTCTATTAGTTGTATAGTTTTCGGGTCAAGTTCCTGTTATTTTAAATTGATCACCAGCCATAATGTCCTTTTTTAGCTCTTCACCGCGATTTTTTAAAATCTTGTTAAACTCTTTTAGGAACTATACTCATACTTTGACTTACCGTGAAACTTCTGAATGACTTGAAACAAGAAGTACAGCATATCTGGTTTTCGCATTTTCTGTTACATAGTTTATCACGAAAGTCTGTAAAAGTATAAAGAAAGGCGTGGTTAAACAGAAGAGATTCAACATGTATAATGAGTGCTTGCTCAATCATCAAAAAAGTAATTAACGTAGATGATACAGCCAGGACGCGAATGAAATTAAAATAGCCAATGAATCTTGTGTTCGTGACAAAACGTTAGTATTTGACAGCAAAAATACTTTGCCTTAGAGCTGAAGAGCGCAAAAGGTCCACAAACATTTTTCTTGCTGTATAGCCGTATATATCTGTGTTTTTAAAATGAATACTTTTAAAAATGAATCCTTCAAATCTATTAAAAAAATGGTTTAGACTAGATCTACATCTTTCAATGTAGATGTGATGAACTTGTATGATATATAAATCCAGGAAGTATTAATGAGTACATTGTAATTACAGTGAATAATTTAAATAACAACCCCCCTACTAAAAAGGGAAGTAAAGACACAATTGTAGAGCCACTATATAGGTCAGTCTCTTCTCTAAAACATCCAAAGTTGTAAAAATTTTAGGAGTTATAAGTGGGAAACTAATGTCCTCATCAGTGTAAAGTTCCGCATGTGCCATATTGCGTTTTGAATGGGTTTCCATTAATACGTCTAATTAAAAGCAAGAATCAATGTGACTCCAAAGATTAGGAAGCTCATGCCTTCAGAAGTATGCATGAATCTGAAGGCAATACACATATGTTAAGAACGTATTATCTACAGAAGTAATAATTGTTTTAGAAATTATAAAATTTGTGATCCTTAGAAGTAAAATTAGTGATACTTAGAGGCAACATTTGTAATACACAGATTTAATATTTTTGATCCTCAGGGGCTGTTAAATATGCTTTACTTACAAATTGGATGATCTGTTAATTATAGTCTGGATAAGTCCTGGAGTTAAAATTACTTCAAATATGCCCGCTGCACAATAATTCCAGCACAAGTGCTCTCATTTTTTTTAAATATCAAACTTTATTAACTGAGAAAACTAGACAAATTCAAAAACATTGATGATATTGTTTATTATTTACATACAGATCTTAAACACGGTTGTCACTTCGTGCTGCGGCAAACTCAATTGCCAATGAAAGAATACAACAACTTGTGATCTACTGAAAATAGCCGAACATCGTGGATCAATTAGTGGAAAAATAATTGGACAAAGGATTAATGCTTTGCCTTTTCCGCTGTCCACCAAATATAACCATGTAGCTAGCCCTATTGGTGTTACAAAAGGCAAAACACACAAACCACATGATTTATTATTTGTTTATAATCTCCCCAAGGTGATCCGGTTAATTTAAGCATGGCAATGACAAATTCTCTCTAACTTACATTTAAAACATGCAAACGGCTATCATGTTTACGTAAGTTTTCAAACAGATTCCTCGGGCATCTTCACTGTGCCATTTATATATATGGTGTAAAACTGAGATGACAACGTTATGTTGGAATACGACTTCCATCTGAATCGCTTTCAAATCCAAAGTTATTGGATACCTTGCATGAATCCATTTATTGCATTGATGATATTTTTTGCATTCTCGATGATATCCATTAATTGAACAATCCTTCTGCACCAGATAAATATAGCTTGCTGACTGGATAATTTTCAATAGATTAAAGATATCCACAGCTTGAAGCATGACCCAAGATATTCAACAGTTTAAAACATTTAGGAAATATTTAGAAAAAGATATCATGCTCTTTTATAGCACTATAAAGTTAATCGCAATGTGGACTACATTAAACACTTTCTTAACAAACCAAATGTCCTGTTACTAGGCCATCTCAGTTTTGCTACTCGTATTATTCTAGCAGGGCGTATATTCGTATCTCATTTCATCCAACTATGTACTAAAATCATAGAACTTCATCCTTATGTAAATTTAGGTGTAAACTGTATGTATGCGATTCGATCAAGCAACAGTCCACAACATTGATCTAGAATTATTCAGGATCCTTTCTGTATGCTAGAATATGGGATTTATTTCAAAACATTAGTTTGCAGGTGCATGCGCTGAGGATTTGAAAAGGTTTTTTGTTTATTCGAATGGAGAATAACTTCTATATAGCATTGGAACTGTTTCCCACTGTGGCTGCTGCTATTATCTGTGGGCACTGAATGTGAAGGCACTTGAAATGTATTCATATGTAAACGGATGAGAACACTAATTCTGAAAGGGGTAGAAAATTATTCATTTGGTACATGTATGAGGATGATGTGACGCTTCTTGCAACTTATATTTTTCTGCCAATTTCATTGCTTGAGTTACAAACAAAGCATCTGTCGATGATCACAAAATTCCGTGTGTTTGTTCCAAAGGCGAGTCTACAGCATTGAAAATGCGACCCAAACGACGGACGCTGTATGGGACCGGTGTTTAAGTCCTACATCACTTGTTTCAGTTTGTTCAGAACTTTCGTACCGATGTGGGAGTTTGCCTCGAATATGCAGACTTTGCCACATTGCAAAGGACATCTTAATTTTCTAGGTAGGCCTCAACTTCAAGCACACTACAATAATTCTGTACCGTTGCGGCATTACTTTATGTACATGAAGCCTTGCATATAATCACTTTCATTAAAAACAGAAATAATCTGCCTCAACTCGCCACAATCCTACAAGACATCATAAAAAACCCAAAGTTCAAGTACAATACTGCGCCACCCTATAATAATAAAAAAGACAATAGCCGCATAGGCTAGAGTGCTGCATAGGCTATGAATGCGTCTTAGGCTGGAGTACCGCATAGGCTCGATGCACTGCATAGTTTAGGAGTACGGCATAGAGTGGGAGTACCGCTGAGGCTACGGGAATGCAACATAGACTGGGAGTACCGCATAAGCTATGCAGGCCTCACAGACTGGAGAACTGCATAGGTTTGTGGGTACCAAATACTATAGCTTTAGTTCAGCTGGAAGACCATTTGATTAAAGTCCAGTGCCGATGTTCATCAGAATAGGACACAGATACATGCATGCTCATCGAGTGCTATCGGAGAAGTTCAGAGGGCAATTAACATGGAAGTTTCAAGTAATACACACGTATCATGATGATCGCATTTGATTTAAGAGAATGGAAGGTTATGCCCTCACAAAGTAGACATTGGTATATTACTTTCGTACTGCATTTATTTTATCCCAGCTAGACGTAAGATGGTTTTCTTACTCTTCCTGTATTGCTTGAACTTACATTCTGTTATAGACAGCTATTGACGAGGAAAATTTCAACTAAAAGATTATTACTGGAGCAATAGTAGTCATAATTACACAACGACAGCAAACATAACGGCTTGAAATTGCGCCATCCCTTCAATAATTGACATATCGCCACTTGTCAATCATGCTGAGCCATTAACCAATCAGCGAGCGTAAATTAGACACACCTGCAAGCATTGCTGGCGTCCGTCATTTTTCTCCAACAAGCTGTTTACGACAATAAGGAATTGATTACGATAAGTACAAATTTTGCAATTATTTCTTAACTTCTCGATTGATAATTCTGACTGTCGATATCCAGATCGTCTAAATGGATGAATTTGATTTATTCCTTTCTCGAAACATAGACAAAACGTCGATGGATATTGACCAAAAAAGGTCGCGTGTGTACGATCAGGTGAATAGTTTGCATAAAAGTATGCAGAAAAACATGTCTCGTCGATGGCTTGAAGGAAAAATATTGAAACTGAAAAATATATGTAAAACTAAACGTTTCTAGAATATTAGTAAAAACAAACCTCAATCCCCAACTCCACTGCGAACTTTCGGGCTTTGATGTTTACTATTTTTCTTGCATAGAAAGCACTGAACTCCATACTGCTCTAGTTTAAAGTGTGAAAATGTAATGATGGATTGCCCCAAACACAATGGTTTATTGGCTCGATCTTTCCAGACACTTCAGTGACTTTTTTCTTTTTCATTCGGCTGAAAAAGGGGTGAGGTACAAAAATGTAATATTAAAGAAATACGAAATAATGATATCAGATAATTATCGTCCGATATATTAAATATGTATTTACATGATTATATTAACAGATATCGTTTGTCAAAATTCCATCTGACGAACATAGTTGAACTTTAAAATTATTATGTACAAAATTATACTTCTAAATAGTAATTTTTTACGATTTTGCTATTGATTTTAATTCCTTTTCTTCCAAGGCAAGATGAACGTAAGCCAGATAAAATTAATAAGGATAAAATTATATACTAAATACATTAGCATCTTTTGGAGTTATTTTCCTTGTACATGAATAAGTCATTGAGCAGTTTTAAAACTGAGTTTTTTTATTTACTGACATAAAACACATCGATTATTACTATACTAACTTGAAATACAAATATAAATATTGTCTACTGTAATATAATTTTTGCAACTTTGAAATTTTACATTCTTAAGAATAACATAAATCATTTTAAATAAACATATCACTTAAGCTGAAATATATTTCTTTGCCATATTCGGCATTATTTGTTGGAGGTTAACAGGGCAGCATGTTACGTGATTTAGTAGGCGATCTGTCATCTGCGTAAGGTCAATTGCTTGGTGTTACAGTATAGCTATACGACGTATACATGTATCATTTTTACATGTATAATATTGACTGATGGTAATTTCATTTAATTCTATACGAGTCACCAATTTTTCAAAGAACTTGGGTGGGTGGGGACAGCTGCTACGCGTCTGTGTTCTTTCGGCATCTATTTCATTCCATTCTGTTTTGTTCACTCAAGAAACGAATGTCGGCGCAATCTTGCGAATTCAATCTAAATATAATAAGAGTGCATTCCACACAGTTGTCACTAACTTTAGTTGGCCAGTCCAATCATCGTTTGACTCCTCCATTTTCAGCTGAAGAAACTCTACAAAAAAGTTATCAACAACATTCGATATAAACATCGCTTGATTGTATCCGTAGTAGTAGTAGTAGTAGTAATAATAATAATAATAATAATAATAATAATAATAATAATAATAATAATAATAATAATAATAATAATAATAATAATAATAATAATATTAATAATAATAATAATAATAATAATAATAATAATAATAATAATAATAATAATAATAATAATAATAATAATAATAATATAACCTCAGAATTAGTTGTAGAAATACACACTAGTTTGTTGTGTGGTAATTCGCCTCTGGCAGAAAACAGCATATAGGTTATGATGGCAACGACTGACGAGATTCCCAGTTGTGTCTCTTTCCGCCGTTATTGTGTTCCATGTCAACGAAAGTAGTTCAGAATATGCCCCTCAGTGGCGACGAATTATATCCGAAGTTATTTTTTTTCTCTCTCGACTTGACGGAAAAGGCCAGGGATGTTAAAATTGCGAAAAATCTTGTCAGAGTCCCTCGGAGCTATAATTTTTATATAAGCTACTGTGCTTTTTAGCAATTTACAAATTTTGAATATTAACCCCACGCCAACCAACTCTAAGATTAAATACGTATGTTAAGAGCAATATATTAGTTCCAAATACGTGGCCGCATTAATTTTCATGACTTACTGAAGTCAATCTAATACATCTCTAGGAGTTAAATTTAAACTAAACACAATTTTTTTCTCAAACAAAATATGTTAGTATATGTTTATACACACCATAAAATTGCCGATACTTTTTGGCGCTATTCCGTTGTCAAATCTTCATTTCCAGAGGTACGTAGTTTTGCAAGTTATAAATATCTTCTATTTCTGAAGTAAGTAAATCTTGCTTTTATTTTCCAGTCCCATAATGTCTAAATAAAAGTGATCTGATTTCAAACCAAAACCAGAACTTCTGAAGTTGGTCAGAGAGTAACCTTTGTACAACCTGTCGCGCTCATTCAGTAACTGATGAATCACACGATGACAGAAAAAAAAAACGAAATTCATCATTTGCAGCAGACATCTCTCCTGAGTCAAACACACGAAATATTGCATTGATATGCTCTTGTTCGCATGTAAATCATACCTTGCCTGCGTCATTCTCTTTGGAGTTTTGTTGTTGTTGTTGTTGTTGTTGTTGTTGTTGCTTTTATTTTTTCTTGCTTTAAATAGCTTTTATTTGCTTCCGTTTCACAATAACGCAGCAAATAAATTCTGCCCAATCCAAATATGATTATGGGACCCCCACCCAATCAAAAAGATTTATTTTGGCCTCCACTCTTCCCATATCCCTCCGTCGTGGGGGATGCTTGGGCGACTTTTGCGCCATTATTTTTAATTTTGCAAGTTTCTAATGAAGTTTAAAAATTGTCTGCCAGCTGTAATACTTAAGACATATAAAGATCTTACTTTTTGTTGCCTTCGTATTCTTCTTCTTCGTCTTCTACTTCTTCTTCTTCTTCTTCTTCTTCTTCTTCTTCTTCTTCTTCTTCTTCTTCTTCTTCTTCTTCTTCTTCTTCTTCTTCTTCTTCTTCTTCTTCTTCTTATTCTTCTTCTTCTTCTTCTTCTTATTCTTATTATTATTATTATTATTATTATTATTATTATTATTATTATTATTTTTATTATTATTATTATTATTATTATTATTATTATTATTATTATTATTATTATTATTATTATTATTATTATTATTATTATTATTATTATTATTATTTTATCAAAGTAAACAAAGTATGTACTCTTATGAATAAAAATCAAATAATGGTAATATAAATTATCTAGACACAGTGATGAAAATGGCGCTGTTATAGCGCCCATCAAATAAAGTTAACAAAAAGATAGAAAATTCTCTGTACAGATTAAAGCCCCTGTTCCCGTCAACATCTTGGCTAGTAAACACAAGTGTTTTAGAGAAAATCTTGATTACGAACACATAACAAAGTATGCGCTTTATAATCAATCACAGTACATGCACTCTTTAAAAGTGCATACTCGGCACTCTGATGAATCGTAATCGTTAAATGATTGTTCAAGACCACATAACACATTGCTTACAACGAAATGCACAAACACATGCGTGTTTATATGTATGTATCTTCGTAACCGATAGTATTACGATTATGATTTTAAAAAGTAATAGGAAAGAGCGAAAAACAACAATTTTGTAAAATTCACATATTGTATTTACCTAGAACATGAATTAAAATGTAATAAAAACTAAAGGTATGGCGAATTAAGTCCAAATAATCTTGCAATTTCTAATACAATTTTACTCGTGAATAAAGTTCTGAATAAACTTTTAAAATAATTTCCAACGTTGACGGTGTTGATGTTACTACAGTCTCTAATGTGCCAATGGCGTGAATTTTAATGTACCAACAGCCTTTGGATGAATCACAACAATAATAATGGCAAAAGACCTTGACTGAAATCATTATAATTCCAAGATTTTGATTATAAAGCACTACGTAATTCAAGATAATAATAAATAATGTCACTTATACATCATAATCTAAATAACACAAAAATTTATTACTACCCAGATATTATGGCAGGAATAAGTATTTTCCCAGAACATAAGATTATATAAAATAATAAGACAAAAAAAGAAGAAGTTTCACGATCAGGGCCAAAAGTTAATTCTGGAAAAATCTAAGTTATAATTAGAAGCTCTATTACTTAAATTATACCAAAGGATATAATAAACTTAATTTCCTTGACTCCGACTAAATAATGATCCTAATATTTAACCTACACTCACTGATGAATATAAAAATTGTATTAGTGGTTTAGTTTACAGAATAAAACATATGAGTGATTATCTATCTATCTATCTATCTATCTATCTATCTATCTATCTATCTATCTATCTATCTATCTATCTATCTATCTATCTATCTATCTATCTATCTATCTATCTATCTAGATGCATGCATGCATGCATACATGCATACATACATACATACATACATACATACATACATACATACATACATACATACATACATACATACATACATACATACATACATACATACATACATACATACATACATACATAGATACATAGATAGATAGATAGATAGATAGATAGATAGATAGATAGATAGATAGATCTAGCTATCTAGTTATATATATATATATATATATATATATATATATATATATATATATATATATATATATATATATATATATATATATATATATATATATATATATATATATGCTCTTTAAAACTTTTATTTTGACACACAAACAATTAAACAATTAAGTGAATGTGTGTACATTCGCTGGGTGAAGTCGGATGATTATGTCTGTGCTACACAAAGTGAAGGTTTCTCTTGAAAATGCTGCCTATATTCTGTGTTATTCCGGATCAGCTGTTTTTTTGGATGTATGCAATCGTGCGTTTCGATGTACAATATGCTTTACAATGATTTAGATATGGATAGTGTCACGGTCCCTATATTTGCAGTTTATAAATAGATTTAAAACAAAACACAAATTGACTTTTAAAGTTATCCTATTTATATGTATTTTATGTTGCCATCAGCACCTCAATATGTCAGAAGCCGTTTAGGTAAAATGGCAATAAATCTGATGATGCTCCAGTTGATCGTAGGCATACTCTGAGTTTAAACCGCGGCTTTGATTTTTTTTTTGTTTCATTTTCGGTTTCTAATCACACAAAAGTAAAAGTGTGAGCAAGTGATGTAAGCTTGTTTTCGTTAAATAATAAGCAATTTTTGCGTTTTTATTTACGATGACTGTCGTATAATGCTTTGAACAACTTGTTTTTAACAGAAAATGCACAACGATTTTCACTGAAAATTCAAATGACTTCTCGGTGTGTGTGTGTGTGTGTGTGTGTGTGTGTGTGTTTATTTGGATTTTTAACGTAGCTTTAACGATTTTAGACATATCTCTACGATGTCTGCAGTGTGACAGTTTATGGTGATGTCTAGCACTGGGGTATCATGCCGCAGACATATAGTATCATGTCAAAGCCAGTCACATTTTCTTGACCAGTCCTAACACTAACCTCTTAATGCTGAGCTCCAAGCGAGGCAGCTGCGAGTGTCACGGTCCCTATATTTGCAATTTATAAATAGATTTAAAACAAAACACAAATTGATTTTCAATGTAAAGTTATCCTATTTATATGTATTTGATTTTGCCACCAGCACCAGCACCCCAATATGTCCATTTTTTTCCGTCTTTGGTATGACTTAGCCGGGGTTGAAACGCGCGACCTCCGGCATCCGAGATGGGCGCTCTAACCACTTGGCCACCTGAGCTGTCCCTGTTCTTACTTCCCATTAGCGTGTCAGTCTTTATTAAAGAAAAGAACTTATATAATACCTTCCAAATTATTTTTAGGTTTATAATACAGTCAATATATCAAAATAAGGTCCTAAACTTGAAAACTCCATTAAGGATGAAGAACGAGTCTTCACCTAAGCCGAGTGAGAGCTCACTTCCAAATGCCAGGATGGAATATTTGTCCAACTGCACATTATAAGCTTGACTGAAGCGTGAAACGTCACAAAGGATTTCATCCATTGTTGGAATGACATCAGTACAAAATAGATGTGACAGTTTACCTGGGTCACATGACACAGTTGCAATATATCATGTCTTATTAAAAACTGTCCCAAGTCAACTTCACAAACAGTCTTTTCCATGAATTAAACTGACAAAATTCGACAAATCCATAATGCTATTCTGATAATAATATAAGGATCAAAAAAATTGTTATAGACAGATATATGCACATCTCAAGGTATGTACGTTCTCTCTCTCTCTCTCTCTCTCTCTCTCTCTCTCTCTCTCTCTCTCTCTCTCTCTCTCTCTCTCTCTCTCTCTCTCTCTCTCTCTCTCTCTCTCTCTCTCTCTCTCTCTCGTGTCATTGAATATTAGCATCTGTGTCACGTGAACGGAACAACGTAAGTGAAGCTATTAAATAACGAGTCACCAAATAAAAAGACTTTTCAACTAGCCCAAGACAAAGACAATAATATTTGTTATCGCTTTTTGTTTATCGATGTGATCAGCAATGACTCATAATGGTGTGAATTTTTAACATCTTTTACTAATTTTAAACTTGTTTTTCCAGAAATCTTCTAAAAAGTATAATTGTTCAAATGAAAATTTGTATTTAGTCAATAATCGCAGACAACATGAGTAGGCCTACATAAAATGTCATAAAATTCTTTAACCAGTAAAATTTACGTGTATGGTCTAGAATACTGTCTTACAAAATTTGACACGTATAATCCATTACTACGTGAAGAGTGTTCGCTTTCGCCTTTACCCATTAAACAGGATCTTTCCGGTTGCCTAAGTGGTTAGAGTGTCCGCATTGAATGAGGGAATTGACGGGATCGATCCCCAGCCGAGTCATGCCACAGACATAATGGTACTATCAGCAGCCTAGCTTAGCACTCAGCATTAAGAAGTTAGCGTTAGGACTGGTCGGATTGGTGTGAGGATGATGTCACAGGGTGGGACTTGATGCTGCATGTCTGCGGCATGATGCTCGAGAACTAATTACTCTATAAGATGCAACAGTGCAGGCATCGTTGAGACAAAACTGAAATCTTTTTACAAGCTACGTTAAAAATCTCAATCACACACACCTATAGACCATTCTCAGAATGTATTCAGGTATTTATATGACCCTGGGTCAATGAATCCAAAACGAGGCTAAGCTAAGCACCATACTATAGATTTGTTAGAACCAGAGCACCAAATATTTGCGGATAAAGGTTTTTTTTTTCAATTAAAGAGAAAATTATTTTAATGAAAAGATTAACAGAATATCCCATACATAAAATGATAAAAATTTATATTAATTAGACACGATTCTTACCTATTATGTTTACTTTATCTAATGTCTGCATTCACATAATGGGTGTTAAAATTCAACTATCTACCAACACCACAAAAATAATATTAATTTTAATATATAAAGAAGTTCCCATTCATAAGGGATCAATTTTGTATGTTTGGGGGCAGGGCACTTTGATCGGTATATATATATATATATATATATATATATATATATATAAATATATATATATATATATATATATATATATATATATATATATATATATATATATATATGTATATATCTTTCAGATAGCTTTAAATAAATAATCCTGCTGTTTTGCGCGTGAATATTTGAATATATATCCGCCGGTCTGTTATAAAAACAAAAAAAAAGGTGTTCTTATTAATAAAATGGTATATCCATATTGTCAACTGACAAATGATTTAGAAAAGAAAAAGACACTGTTTAAAATGAAAATTACAGTCCCTCCCACTCCCAGGAACTAAAAGCAGCAAGTACCATAACTACCACCAGGTTGTGCAATTCTGATACATATTAAAATGTAAGCATACCGACATGTATCCAAAACTATTTAAAGCACACCACAAAGTCTTTACTGGTTTAGTGGGCGTGGTTGGTTAAAAAGGTAGTTTGTGTCACTATGTACATTTTATAAATGTTTTATTCTGACCGCGTGTTTTGACCACATTATTGATTGATCATAGATATACATTTAAACCGTACCTAATCAGAGACAAAATTCATGCTTTAAATAATTTCTTTTTTTTCTATCGTTAACTTGTATTTTGTGTGATGTAGAGAAAAAGTACACTTACAAGAAGGACGTAAATCAATTTACGTTTAAGAGAATGGACATATCAAGAAAGTTTTCGTCATTGTAATATACTGTGGTAATTCTATAATATAAAATATTCTTACGCAAAAGGGATCAATCTCTATAAAATACATTACATCCATTATAGCCGTGATCAATATAATATATTCTCTCGCGCAAGGAATCTACATAATATAGTATATACAGCACAGTCGCAATTGCCTAGCTTAGCCCCGTTTTCACGATATATTAATATTCATGAGGATCTCATTAAGAATGGTCTATTGAACAGTGTGTCAAGTGATACGTCAACCGGCTGACTATGATGAGGGAGCGAAGAAAGCACACATGACAATTTTTGCATTAGATGAGTGAAACCACTGATTAGATTTCCCAAAGTGCCCTCAAAAAGCCACAAGTAAAATGTGACCACGCCAACCCTGTATATATTATACTTTAATACCCTAAGTAACTTTACCCAAAACATTTTCCATTTTCCTCGGGACTGTTTGTGACGAGTACTCATATATATATATATATATATATATATATATATATATATATATATATATATATATATATATATATATATATATATATATATATATATATATATATATATATATATATATATATATATATATATATATATATATATATATATATATAGGGGATTAGAATAAAGAACAATTTCGCTACGGTTTGTATGAAAACTATTGAATTTTTAAATTATTCTGAATCTTTAAGCTGATCTTTCGTTTCCCCATGCAAATACATTCTTATCCACGTTCACTCCAATTCAGTGGCGTCCCTAAAATTTTTCGGGTATAGGGAGGGGGCAAACATGTAGTGGTCAGCTAATACGTTTTACGGATATCAAAACATGTTTAGAGGTGGAATCCTAGAGGGGGAGGTGGCAAGTGCCCACCCACTCCGTTCCTATGTGCGTTTCCCATGCTTCAAGTGATATTAAAGATAGGTAAGACAGTTACTGGAGTGTCTGACTAATATCAGATTTGCACATTATGTGTGATGTTTTGAAGGACACCAAAAACAGGTTATGTTCTGAAAGCCTTTTGTTTAACCAAACAAATCACCACGTTCAAATCTTTCTAAAGTGACTCTAGTCATTTGTAACCGATAATTATTAATTATAGCTATCCCTAACACGAATTTGCATTGTTATCTCTAACAGGACACTAAAAATAAGTGTATCTGTGTGTGTGTGCTTGATTTTTATCTTAACTTCAACAATTTTTTCAGTCATATCGCTACGATATCTGCAGTGTGGTATTTATAGCGATATCTAGCATCGAGGCATCATGCAGCAGACATGTAGCATGATGACCCACCCAGTCACATTATCCTGACACAGGCTGACCAGTCCTTATTGATACGATGTCTACAGCATGGCATTTATAGGGTGAATAACATAGGGGCATCATGCCACAGACAAGCGACTTGTCTCACTCAGTCAATTATCTTGACACCAGACCGATCAGTCCTAACTCTAACCTATTATTGGTGAGCGCCAAGCGAGTCAGCTGTTTCTAAACTTTTTGAGACCGGCTAGAGAGGTGGGGGGCCTTTCTTATCTTTTCAGTATTTTGTCATACTATTTTTTACCTATTTGAAACTCAATATCTTCTTTCTCCTCAAGGATCAAAGTTTTTTTAAATTTACTTTCATTGTTTCAGCTTGAATACGAGAGGGATGTCCATGTGTCATTTGGATATATGATTCACTTTATATTATCGCCTCAAGGTCTTCTGCTTTAGATTCCCAATATTATTGTTCTTGTACATGATCTGCAGCAATAGTTTAGCTATGTCGCGTATGCGTGTTTCAGAGTAGGCTTTCATTTTGTAAGTTTTTTTCCTTCGACATGTATATTCAGTTAAATCCATATCATATTTTTTCGCGCTTACAGGGTACGGAAAGTAAGCAATTAGCGTTTGTATTTTGTTTTCTTCTTATATTAAATTTCATATATTCTGTGAGTTCCTATGAATTTACTTTTATTTTGAATATTTTCATTTTATTTGCATTCAGCCTTAATCTTTGATATTTGTGTTTGCTTTTCATTTCTGAGGCGGGTTTTAGTACATTGTATTTAATACTTTTAGCGCTCTCATTGTAAACAAAAGATGTTTAAAAAGTTCAGTCTCCCAGTTCTATATACTAAAATGCTAGATAGAAGCTGCAATCGAGTGAAAGTAAATGTCAGTGCAAATATCATATTTCTTTTACATAGATATACAAAATATTTTAGTAATTATTTAAAGTGGCAAAAATATTCATTAAAGAGATACATAAATCAAGTTCTTAGATCAGTTAAAAATTGAATGGTATATTTTTTGACGAGCCCACGTTAGTGTGAAACAAGGTAATTCACTGTTAAGTAACGTACAGTATGGAAAGTTGTTGAAAATAAGAAACCAAATATAATTAAACACATATGTTCTACCGACATGCTTATTTGAACATGTATGCAGCTTTTCCTGCTTATGTAATATATCATAGAAATTGATTATTTTACGAGGTTTTGCTAGAGATTTTACAAATTACCGTATTTACTCGCGAATAAGATTGATCCAAATGCAGAGAGTGATTAAAATAAATGCAATACACTGCGATTAACAGTGCATAGTTTCTAATTTGCTAAGCGCTTTTGACTTTAAATGAGTCTTTTTCTAATGCAAATACAAAACAAAGATAAGACAAACATAAAACAAAATAAAACCAGAAAAAGGGTTGAGGCTACAAAATTTTACATGAATATTTCTACAGGAATAAAAGCTCGAAATGTTTGAACTTTCAACTAGTTGGCTTCAACTTGATGCTGATGCTGATAAATATTTTATATTGAACTAGAAATCGATGAGCTATATCGCCATCTGTTTTTTTTTTTTTGTTTTGTTTTGTTTTTATTAAAATTTGGGCAACTGCAGATTACATCCAGGATATTTAGTTTGTGCTATTAGTAAAAATATGTTATTTTCGACTCATCAGTAATCTGAAATAATTATTTAAATGAACCGGTTGCAACAAGTTGATGATTTTTATTAGTGCATGGCTGTCTTTTTCAAGTCTTGATTTAAACCGCTTGGTTTCAATGTTCGAATGCGGCTTATCCAGTAAGATTCCGTTTCTTTCTCCTGGTATCGGAACACTTATTGCATTTTACGACAACTCCAATACCAACTGGAAGCACGCATCGCCAATAAATGATGTGACTGAATCGGTGTTATATGCAGTCGTGCGTAGCAGACACACTGACCTGAAGACCTATTAAATAATTATCTTTATCAAACATTCATTACCCAAATTTAAAAGTCGTACAGACCTGAGCTTAATTTATATAAATATGAAGTTCTTATGAATATTTTTTTTGTGAGGATCTGAGTATTCGAAAATATTCAAAAACAACGTGGTATTAATTTTCCAAAACATAAAACACATTTTCCTTTATTACAAATTTTGTACGCATTAATAAATAGTTTTCTTCGGTGTTAAAGAAAGTATTGCTTACAATAGTAAGAATGAACACATAATGTTAATTGCTTTGGGTTGGTCACTTGTGATAGTATTCCATGTAATTGCTCATACATATGAATGAAAGAAATAATCGTGCTTTGTAATATCATATGATTTATTGTAGGAATAGGTTTCTATAAGATAAAAAAATTGTCACATCTGGTAATAACACTGTAAAAATATATATGTGTACAAAACAACTTCCTTTTCTTTCAGATTCTTTCACGGAAGATTAACCTTGTCACTTTTGATTCGATTCGTTCGTGACTGGGATAAAACGAGCTTGCCCTAACACAGTTGGGTCATCATAAAAGTCATTATAACACTTGTAAGCACATCCATGACTCTCTTGTGTATGAAAACAGTTTTGTTATTCGCATACTGCGGTGTATAGAAAGGAAAATAATGGAAGTCTTACACTAAGAGAACATACAATATACTACAATATATCTAACTGCATCTGAGAAAAAGATGGAATAGAAGTTTGTTTGACAGATTTAGCTGGCGCCGTAGAACATATATTTGTCCCACAGTCGATGCTTTCTGGAAAGAAGACGCTTGAAAATATATTAAACTGAAGTTGCTCATTAGTAAATAATAGAACAATGGATAATTATTTTTGATTTCCTTAAATTATTCTTGATATGTAAAATGACAGTACGTATTTTTAAATACTTATAGGTATTAATACCCTATTTAGTCTCAAAAATACGAGATATTTTAATATACTGATTGAATTTATTAGTTATTTTCGTTTATCGAGACCAAATCCAGACGTAAAATCTCCCAAAATGACAATAATATACCAGTACCGAGTGGCCAACTCCTCGCTGTGTGGATTTTTCAAGCTTTTGGCGATTTGGAAAGGCAGTGTGTATAAACTCGTGTTCAAGGAGATGCTCATCTTCAGCGCTCTATACACGGTTATTAGTCTGACATACAGATTTGCGCTCAATTCACAGCAAAAAGAGTAAGTATTTAGTATCTATCGTGATCCAGTCATTATTACAGCATGCATCTAAAATGGCAAATTACACTGTATGGTTAATATTAACCATTTTAGTTTAGAAACATAACTATTTATGTAATATACTGCTCTATTTACATTCGGTGGGAAGAAGGAAGCTATCACAAATCAGTTCAGTGTATGTGTGTGTCTGTGTGTGTGTGTGTATGTGTGTAAAATGAAACGAAATATTTGTTATTTATTTGAATAGTTAAGTTGATGATGTTTAAAGAGATATACTCTTATCGAGAAACTTTGATCTTGACTTCGCTAATTTTCACTTTTGTATTTAATACATGAAGATCATTTTGACAGAATGTCAAATTACATTCTGTAAAGTTTTGGAGTCGCCTAGATATTAGATAGACAAAATTAATAGACCGTATGGGTAGTACATGCGAAATGTTATCATTGCCTTAGCAAGATGGGAAAAGGTGTTCTCGTCAGGGTAAGAATATTCAGAATATTCCAAATCTTGTTGATATTAATAACTTTCAGTCTTTTAGAATATAGCGGTCAAACGGAATAATGTGCTAAAAATATTTTTGATAATCAAAGATCATTGTCACTTTTTGAAGCATTAAGTCATAAGGATTGTACCGTTAATTTCACTGCATATTTTTCAATTACTTTACAATATCTATTTTAAAAAGTATCCTAAACTGATAATGGTTTTTATCGGACATTTTTCGCAAGTATGGATGTGGCTACTAATTGGTTCTGACATCTAATATAAAACATTCAAAGATTTTATAAAACTCTGTGGCAAAAAAGAAATGAATAGAATAACCCTAATTATAAATTGCACCGGAAAAATTTATCACTTTCCTGTTCTGATTTTGGTGTTAATATTATCCTTCCAGAATTATTTGGTTTTATATCAAACTAATTATTGGTTTTTTTTTATAAAACAAAACAATCATTTACTTCTTTCAAAAATTCTATTAAAAATTTCATCGAACTCAAAGATTTTATTCCTTTCTAATTTGTTAAGATATTATTCATGGACAACAAGATGGCTACTACCTTGAAAATTTCCGGCATTTCGACAAAAGTCAGAGAGTGAAGTCTTATTTGATGAGTTTCCCTAATAGTTACGGAGAACGATAATAAATTTCAATTGTTGTTGCCAGTATCTATATTTCTCTCTTCGGCCCTTGGCGTATATTTTGTTCAACATAAATCTTGTGCTGATGTACCCAAGGCAGCGGTAGGGCAATAAGGACAAAATTTCGGGGGACCGTAAGAGAGGGCTACCGCTGAAGAGATTTTTTTTTTGTAATTCACATGGTCCTGCTGGAAAAGTTTTCGTAAAGTCACAAATCTTGTCCTGTTCCCTTGATACACCACGATAGAAAGCATGTGGTGTGAGGGATGTAATGTTTAGATCTAAAGTACAGTCCCTGTGGCATTCGTTCAATTTTCTGACTTTTTTGTACGGTAGATAACCTTGCACTCATCTTTTGTCTTGTGTTTTGTTGCTATATGGAGTTCAACAATTGGGAAAGACTGCTATAAAACATGTTAGTCGGCTACTCTACTAAAGAATGTCCGCCAAAGAAACAATGCGTAAACCAGACCGTTTTCAGCAAGATTTCATTGGCAACATCTTTATTGATTATCCGACAAGAACAACCCCCAAAATATACTGTCATCTTTAAATTTTACTTCGCTAACATGTTTGTTTGGCAGTTTAATGGATAAATACGTCGAAGACATGTTGATATAATGGTATTTTTGTGAACTTTTGTTTTTCAGATTTAAAATCTTCTTATCTTCTTTAATACACGTACACCAGTTAGACTATAGTCTGCATTGTTGCTTAAGACATTAAATACGTTACTTCTTTATAACAATATTCAAGGAAAAAACCCATAGAGCGCCTACTTCATTTTTCAGTTGCTTTATTTTAACAATTCATATATTCTTGCTGATTATAAAGCAACGTAAAGTTCTTAAATTTACTACCACTTTTAATTAGTCTTAAATGGAAATTTTGGTTTGTGTTAATTTCGGACAATAGTGTGTATTTCGCTGAATTCTCAGTTTGATTTTTGGCGTTCAGGTGGGAACTATCAAAACAGTACATTACTGTAGCCTGAATTTATCCTTTATCTGTCTGAATATATATCGACAAACCAACAGATATATGAGATAGACATATTACAGTCGTGATAAATTTATTCATCCTTCACAATACGTGCACAATATAATGTACATTGTAAGGGCAATAATGTGTGAATTTGAGATGAATGGAGATAGTAAGGTTATGATGTTTTATTATCGAGTACAACTATTTCAGGATCGGTTAACTAGGGAGGTACAGGTGAGTGCTTTGATCTTAAAAATATATTTCTTTTTCTTAAAGAACCTGTAAGGATTTCGCGAAGTGAAATTAATATGAATATACTGGGTCAAAATATGTTAGTCTTTGTACTGACATAGTTCTTCAGCACGAGCGGTTGTTTTCTTATTTCAGAATATGGTATAATTGTAAGGAGTTCTTTATGAATAACTGATATCATTCAGATACCATTAGTGTGTATTGTTTTCAATATCCACACATTAAACTCTTTCCAATGAAACCACACGTGTATGTCGCACTGAAAAGTCAGACGAGACGCTCTTTATTGATATGTCTAAAAATCTTCGTTGCAGACCGAGCATTGGACAAATTAACCATGTAAAATTTTCCATCCTAGTTTAAGTTTTAATTTGTCAAACAAAGCCCTCATCGCCAGCCCTTTTCATTTACTGGCTATAAATATGTCATTATTAATTCAGTCAAAGATCTTTTCAGGTGTGTGTGATACAATGAATCGAATGAAGTGAATAGAATGAATGTGAATACAATGAGGGTAAATAGAATGAATGTGAATCGAATGAATGTGAATAGAATGGAATAAATGTGAATAAAATGAAATTGAATAGAATGAATGTGAATTGAGTGAATGTGAATAGAATGGATGTGAATGGAATTAGGGTGAATGGAATGAATATGAATAGAATGAATGTGAATAGAATGAATGTGAAAAGAATGAACGTGAATATAATGAACGTGAATATAATGAATGCGAATCGAATTAATGTGAATCCAATGAATATGAATGGAATGAATGAGAATACAATGAATATGAATCTAATGAATACATGAATAGTCTTTGAAAGATGTAAAATAAAACTATAAGCTATGTGCAATACATTTTAGAAAATAGAGCAATACAATAAATATGTTAGTATGTAAAGACATGTAGGTTTATTTTTGTAAAACCGTGAAAATTAAAATGCAAACAAACATAAACACAACAACAAAACAAAGTTTTATAACAATGACTGGGATCGATTATGTATTTTTTTTTTGTTGTTTTCTCATGGGGCAGGGAACTGGATTTTCTTTCGAGCCGAGATAGTTTTTTCTCTTCCTGAAGAAAATTATTTTCAACTAATACAGTCGATTTTATAGGCTTGTTTTAGCTCAATATATCAGAAGGAGACCTATTTTAAGTTATTTGAGAGTATGATTTTTTTTCATAAAAGTAACTTACCCCCCCTCCAAATTTAAATGGTTAGTCTCATACCAGCATGGTTTGTAGTCCATGTTGATGCGTGGCTTTTGCATGAAATGAGAGTATGAGAATACATTCATATTTATTTGAACGGCATGCAATTGTGCAAGAATAATCTGAATTCTTTCGAAGCTTGAACAATTAAGAAACTTATTCAAGATGACCTCGTGACTTTGTAATAAATATTCCAGATGGCCTCATGACTTTGAAATACGTATTCCAAATGACCTCATGACGTTGAAATACATATTCTAAATGAGTCATATCAAAAACTTACAAAAGTGGTACTAACAGCTGCCTCGCTTGACGCTCAACATTAAGAGGTTAGTGTTAGGAATGGTCGGCCTGGTGTCAAAATAATGTGACTGGGTGGGACATCATGCTACATGTATGTGGCACAATGCCCCAGTGCTAGACACCACTATAAACTGCCACACTGCCGACAACGCTGCGAAACGACTGAAAAATTGTAAAGCTAAGTTAAAAATTATTATCACATCACCTCACCAAATGACCTCGTGACTTTGAAATAAGTATTCCAGGTGAGCTCAAAACTTTGAAATACATATTCCAGATGACCTCGTGACATTGACATACGTATTCCGTACGATCAGGTGACTCCTGCATGGATGGGAGTTAACATTTTATGGGTCACGCACTAGCTATGAACGGCAAATACGACCTTCCGCGCATAATACACCGTATCTACAAGCATGTTAGTTAGTCACACAAAACGGCAAGAAACCAGATGATGATAGTATCATTAGTAGTGGTAGTAGTAGTAGTCAATCTTGTTGTTCTTTTAGTCATAAATTATTATTTTAGCTATTTTAAACGATTTTTAATACTTATTTCACACTTAATCCAGCAAATGGAATGATTAAAAGGAGTTGAAAGATATACTTGGCAATAAATTATAACAAAATGTGCATTCCATTCTACAAATATAAACAAATCCGTATCTTATCCCCTTCTTGGTATTGACCAAGTCTTGGAAGAGCAGTTTTTGCGATTATGAGCACACAGGACTAATGTAACTTCCACACTGATTGGTTTAGGCGCTTTACAGAACACTCAGATCAAAATTAATTTTGTGCTTTTGCGGGAGCAGGATGACCACATTTGATACAATGGAGGCTTCCACTAGGAATCAGTTCAAAAATACAGCTATGTTTCACGGCATGCAGTCACGCGATGAATAGATTGATTTGAATACTTAAATTGCATAAATAGTTAACAATAAAACAATTGTATAAACAAACAAATTATGAACTTGACACTGAAGTCAACATGTGTCATTGTTAAAACAACCATTAAAACAGCGAGCTTGTTGATTGGCCTGACGAGACCGTTTGTTTATTGGCATGATTGGTCCGTTTTTTCATTGGCCTGATGGGCCCATTGATTGGTTAGTTGTTAGCTAACTATGCATAGGAAATACCTCCCTTGATTAGAGGGTAACTTGTATTTTTTAACTGTGGATCGATACACCATCAATATCTTCTGTTTTTCATGTACACTCAGGAAAACTGGAATATGGGTATGTCTTGATGAACATAAGTCAATCCCTATCAAAACGCAGTTATTCTGACCCTAGCATTTTCAATTGTACATTTCTTGCATCTTTGATATATTGATATATTGATATATTGGACTTTAATTACACTTATGAGACTTTGCGTGTCATGGCACTTTGACAACGAAATGCGTAATTTCATACTTTTTTTTAAGAAATTACGAGAAAAATAGACATTTCGGAGTGCGTACTGGCAACAATGTACTCTTAGTGTGTACACTATAAAATATCATTGGCTTTGATCAGTGTTCTGTATCACTCGTTTCAAACTGCACGGGCGGATTCCTTATTTGCGTGCAAGATTGTTAATGAACTAGATGGGGTGGGGTAGTGGTTTCGCATCTTCATAGACCTATTGTATTTAAAGAACAGATTTATACAATTCTTTGCATTTATTTTAGCCGTGTGTGCTAAAAGTGGAATGTAAGTCTCACAAACTGTGTATATTTGTAATTTTAAAAACTATTATTATTATTATTAGTCGTGGTGGTGGTTGTGTTTGTGGTAGTAGTAGTAATAGTAGTAGTAGCTTTAAAGGGAATCATTAACTAATTAACTTTTTGTTGCCATATAAAATTAAGGAGCCATGTCTAGGGGTTTTGGTCTCATCGTTAACAGTTTTCTAAGTCGATACTGTTACGAGTCTGTGCTCTTAAAATATGTAGCAGAAAAGAGTGAAAGACAACAACGTTCATAAAATTTAACAAATGTAATATATTTCCTTAGAATACAAAGTGAAAATGAGATCAAATAACTGACGTTATTGCGAATTAAATTCCAAAGTAATCCATGAATTAGATCAGACTCAAATCCTAGCAATTTATAGTCCTGAATAAAATTCAGTAAAAGTCCACAAACAATCCAAAAGTTGAAGGCGATGACGTGCCTGTTACAACATATAGAGCGTTGATGTGTCAACAGTCTTTTGTTGAATCACAGTAATATTATTCCAGGTTTGAATTCAGTTCAAATTCCAGTGAATATTTTTATCCAAGATTTTATCAGAGCACTTTTGTATTTCCAGAAAAATTAATCATTTGAATTCAATAATTTGAATAAACAAGATTTCAGCCCAAAACCACTGGTGACAACATATAATATACAACCTGATAGTGTTATAGTGCGCATCACTATCGACTGGGTAATGCGTCAAACCAATATCAGACAATACCAGTAGAATCCAGTGGAAACTCTTCTCACACCTTGAACACCTAAGCTTTGCTGATTAACTGGCTGTCATTTCATCAATGTACTCTCATCTTCAGCAATTATTCAAAACAGAATGGCCTGCATGTCAATACAAAGAAAACTCAAGTGATGTACACACGCGCTGAAGCTACTCCAACAGTTACCATGATGGAGTGGTGCTTAAATTTGTAGAGGAGTTTTCCCACCTGAGTAGTCTAATTAGCAAGGACAAGAGTGCCAAAAAAAGGACATCAAGACCAGGTTTAATAAAGCCAGAAGTATTTTAGCAGACTCCCTCCCTATGGAAATCAAAACAATATAGACTCAAGACAAAGATCAAACTTTACAGCAACATCAAGTTGGTATTGTTGTACGGCTCCGTGTGTTGGACAGTAGTTACGACAGACATCAGCAAAGTAAATTCATTTACCAACAGTAGCCTGAATAAAATCTGCAGCATATATTGACCAAATAGGACCTCCACTGCAAACCTATATTAACTGGATCAAATGGCCTAAACACTTAATAAGGGTGCCTTGAGAATGGATACCCAGGGTAGCCCTCTGATGGAAACCGGCTGGTAGGCCTAAATGTGTACGGCCAAAATAGCCTGGTGAAGGACAGTGATAACCGAACTTAAAGAGATGAGACTTTCCTGGGGCGACGAACAAACCATTGCTCAATACCGACCTAGATGTCGGAAGATAATTGTAGCCTTAATTACCAGGAGGTATTAAGAGGGACTATATAGCTAATATTTCTGTACAGAGAAGAAAAATAATCGGGGAGAGAGACCATAACTTTGTCTGAAGCCCCTCTTAATGTCAAACCGAGATGAACGTTGCCTATTCCTAATTCTGCAGGATTTATTTTTTTTGTATAGCAATTTTATCCAATTTTGAAAATCTCGTCAAACATTAAAAAAGAAATAAAATACTTTTATCAATGAAAGGTCAGCAACAGAATGAAACTTTGTCAAAGGCAATTAAGAGAAGAAGTCCAGGTATGGTATAATGCTTTCTTGTTGAAAATGTAATATCATATACTGTACGAATATTTCCCCC
>JAEAOA010000324.1:795000-807500 GCA_016746295.1 Potamilus streckersoni | reverse complement strand
CATTATTCTCTCTCTCTCTCTCTCTCTCTCTCTCTCTCTCTCTCTCTCTCTCTCTCTCTCTCTCTCTCTCTCTCTCTCTCTCTCTCTCTCTCTCTCGTTTTGCTGTAGTTGTTGCGTTTGTTTCGGTATTAGTAAAATACTGAGCTTGTGAAGTACTCTCAAGTTCAAAAGTCAAGGAAAATAAACACAATACTGACAATTTCTGTGTTTAAAGCTATCCACTTTTAGTAAAGGCCCTCAAATGTTTATGGTGTGACAACATCATCGCGTTCACATAAACAGTAAAACTACTGACTGTGTGTGTGTGTGTGTGTGTGTGTGTGTGTGTGTGTGTGTGTGTGTGAGAGAGAGAGAGAGAGAGATAGAGAGAGTTTTAATTTTTAACGTAGCTTTAATAATTTTTCATTCATATTTTTACGATATCTGCAGTGTGGCATTTTATAGTGATGTTTAGGACTGGGGCATCTTCCTGCATACATGTAGCAGTATATCCCACCCAATCACATTATCCTGACACCAGGCCGATCCGTCTTACACTAACTTCTTAATTCAGCTGCTAGAGCCATTTATAAAAAGTCTTTGGTATGACTCGGCCTAGGGTCAAAACCACACCCGGGATCTCTTGCATCTGATGTGGAAACTCTGACCACAAAGACTACTAAAGAATTTTTCCATTTTCAGTGGCATGTAATCCAAAGACAATAAATAGATTCTTTGATATCTGCCATTAGTCTCGTGCCTGAAGGCAGTTTTGGTATAATGTCATGAACTCTCTAAGTAATCTGTTTTGCAATACAATTGAAATGAAGGAAATTGGATATTAAAAGTTTAAAAAACTGACAGTTTGCCTCCAAGATTAATACAAATTGTATGACTATATCGCAGCTATATAAATTAATAGCTTTTGTCTGCAAAAGTAAATTACCCTGCCAATCTAAAACAATCCTAAACAAATCGCTGTTGTTTTCTTTAGTTGACAATTAAAGTAATTTATTCGCAAATTATGCGGCTTGACCTTTCCATATTACATATTCCAAAACAAAACTCTGTATATTATGTACACAGGTTTTATTACACACGACGAAGCAGTACTATGGGAGTCTGTGGAATGCAAATATCACAAGTTCTGGGTTCCTCTGATGTGGGTGAATAGTTTATTAACCGAAGCCAGAAAGGAGGGGAGAATAGAAACCGACTTTGGTCTGCGTATGATCATGGAGGTAAGCATAGGCAAAACAAAATTGCAAATAATCTAAATATAATACGCACAGGAAAGACCTGAATAATCGGAGAAAAGAAATACATGAACAGGTCAGTTAAACATTCATTTAGGATATTAAACTAGGGGAAAAACAAGAAACTATGTCAATTAAATAAATGTGGTACTTTCCGTGATGTTAATAATGAGCTAAACTTGTATTGGCGGATTGGGGTTGGGCGGGAGAAATACTGCCCATCCCCTCCTTTCCCCGCTCACACAGGCACGCAGAAATCAGCCAGAAATAACCGGAAGCTTCATTGTGTTCCTTTACAGTTAGAAGGCTCATAAAATGCTTAACATTATGGAGCTTCAGGGAGTCTTCACCTCGGACCCGCACATGCAGTAATTTCCCAAATATCCTTTGCCTACTTGTTAATAACAACCACACCACCCCCAACACAAATGTTACTACACAAATTATGATTTATTTATCGCAGCTTAGAAGTTTTTATATGCTAACAGTGATCGCTGATATCCATGTGCCAATTTTTTTTCGCGCTTGTGTCCGCATCTATTTTTTAATATAACATTTCTCAATTTGTTTTATTTAATGTAATCATAAGCACACAGAGAAGCTTTACAAAGGAAATGAAAACAATTTTTAAAATTCTGAACTTAGACGACATACAAATGAATTGTCAATATCGAAGAGCAGAACGTTTTTGGTTGTAAAGTGGCTCTAACAAATGATCAAAAGTAAGTAGCTGTTCTTGTTTACCGTCAGTTCAAAATTTTTTGATTGACCCTAGTTATTTATTATAACACAATCGGTACATGAACATTTATAAACAATACAAAAAAAATCATCGAAGTCAACTATACGATTATATGTATATGTATATGTGTATATATATATATATATATATATATATATATATATATATATATATATATATATATATATATATATATATATATATATATATATATATATTAAGTGTATGCACTATTCCATTACTGTCTGCATTCTTTTAATATTTTTTCCCAGCCACTAGCTGATTTTCGTGACAAGTGCTCGATCTGTTTTGTCTATGACTGGATTACAATACCTCTGGTATATACGCAGGTAGGTGGTGTTTCCTGATAAATCTTTTTAAATATTCATTCACTAACCAAGTAAATACACACGCACGCACGCACGCACACACATTGTGATGTCACAAATATATCATACGGAGCAGAAAGTGTTTCCTCTGGATCCTACAGAAAGATGCGAGATAATATTAAGTTAGAGAAAAGTTTACTCGTACTCTTTTGAAATTTGAACCCGGGTCGCCTTTCCTTCACGCACCAACTTCCATATTTCCTCGACTCACTACACATCTCCCAGAAAGGATGCGTGCGTGGCAGACAAATCTTTTTTATCGACTAGTAATTAATTTTGATGTAACTACATGGGCCCTGAGTGGTCATGTGGTCTAAAGCGCTGTCTGTTACGGATCAATGCCATCTCACCTCTGTCTACGTGGGTTCGAGTCCAGGATTCGGCGAATGTGGATAGGTGAGAAAGCTTGCCAGTAGCTTCTCGTGGGACGGTGGTTCTTTCCTAAAATTTGCCGGTTTCTTCCTCCACCATTAATACTGGCCGCCAGGTATAGCCTATCGTGTGCTGAAAAATGGCGTAAAGCACCAGAACAACAACAACAATGTAACTACACGGTCACTCCGGATTACAGGTATACAGAGGTTATTAAAGTGTGTTTCTAATGAAAAACATTTAGGGCGTACAATGATATCCCAGGATCTTAACGGAGGATGAGTGATAATAGGAAGCAAAGGTGTTAGATACAAAGAAATAATATTTTCATGCAGGTTACCAAGCATATGGGATGTTATAAAGGCGTTGATATAGGTACGCATAAATCAACAACTTTGTAGCATCCTATTTAAAATGTGTGCTTGCTGCAAGGGTTATGGGGATTGGTGCGTGCAGGCAAGACAATGAGTGTCATATTCCGTGGACCCGGATGCGAATCTCAGTAGAGAACAAATAAAAAATGTATAACCTGCATGCTAATAGTATTTCTCCATATATGTATGCGAATCACATAACATTAGAAAGCGATTTTAGACATTGTTCATTTCAACTCGAGTGAGATGTCCTTTACTCTTTATTTTG
Source organism: Potamilus streckersoni (assembly GCA_016746295.1). Lineage (NCBI taxonomy): Eukaryota > Metazoa > Mollusca > Bivalvia > Unionida > Unionidae > Potamilus > Potamilus streckersoni. The sequence goes on along the minus strand of JAEAOA010000324.1, from coordinate 804,120 downwards.
TTGCGAGTTTTGTTGGTCATCTCTTAATAAGACTTTTATTGATTTTATTTACTCAGGTAAAATGTTTTATACACTTTAGTGGAATATGGGTGTCATCGTGGTTTACGTAGGTAAAATGTGTTACCCATTTTAATCGTATATGGGTGTCATCATGGGTTCCAGAAAGATGTTACGTTTTATGACGTAATTTCCGTTACCGTTTATATAAAATATAATTCTGAAGCATCAGTTCGAATGTCAGAGGTATCAGAATGTTGCTGTAGCAATTTAAATATTGGAACCACTCATTTAATTGGCTGGTTAATTAGATACAATTAGTTACTTGATGATTCACATAGCATTGATGGACTGAATGATCGATAGCTCAAACAATTTAAGATGTATGTAAATTATAATTAAATTCGATTTTTGTATTATTGTTTAGGTAACGACACTTTCTGTGTATATATTTTTCCTGGCTTGCCTGGTGGGTCGTCAGTATACGGAACCGGGTAAGGGAGGACCAGGATATGACTACGACCTCTTTATACCGGGCTTCACTATGTTGCAGTTCTTCTTCTATATGGGCTGGCTGAAGGTAAATGTAAAGCCTTGACTTTCTTTTTTTTAAACAGGCGCATTCTATTTTTGTTTACGGTTGGAGAAAACATTTAGCTGACTTAGTTCCAATAAGTAATTCTATCTCAACATTCTAAAATTACATTATGTAGAAAGCTGATCAATAAAACCTTTATGACAAATATAGAAATAACAGTTCAAATATATTGGCGCCTTATTGCATGAATATAATCAAAGGATTTCAAAGAATAAATATAAAGAATTATTCTTTAAATAAATGAGTACACACAAATATCGGTTGATGAGAGGTTTTAACAAAACTGTGTTAGAAATATAAATTATGGGTAAAACGCCATATTAGTATAATTTGCTTTAATTTTGCTTTTGTTCCGTTTGTTTTAAGTAATCCGAAAATTGAAAAGTATTCATAAGCCTCAATGAAAATGGCTTCCTTGTGGCTTCCTGTGCAAATTTATATGACAGAAATATACTTAAAATGACCCCAATGACCTGTAGCGAGATGAATATTATAATTGGTTGCATATAGTCCAGATGCATAATATCGGTTTGCCGCATTACATTTCGCTCCGATGTTCCAGAAAGTGGCTGATATAACGAGAATAAAATTCACACTGTTTGAGAATGAACACTTTCTGGCAGTATAAATGGATGTCAGAGCTAAATGGCTACTGCATTTTGTTTCCTCTTAAAAAGAAGAAATCTTTTGAAAATATTTGCCATTATAAACAGTGACAGGCTGTTAGCCTTTTTCATACATAGAGGACCTTACTTGAGCATTCATTTTAACTCAAATTTTATGAAAGGAGTCAATGATTTCTACTTTTACGAGTTTAACAAGAAAAGATATAAATTATTTGATGAGATTCAATAAGTCATTTCGTATAGGCACAAAACTAAGATTTTATTTATCGCATGTCGAATAATACGGATTTTATTTTGACGCAACCAAATAATAGTGTACGGAAATGACTGAAACACGTGGACTCTTACAAAGTAATAAATAATAAGTGTTGAAAATAACACTCGGCGAATTCCGTCAATCAATGAAACGCCAGGACTTTAATCATTTTTATGTTATTCGTTCGATTTTCGATGGTAAATAAGCAGATAAATTACATCGTTTTCAATAGTTTTAAGCTATTGCTCATGTTATTGTTGGTGATGACATATGGTAACGTCATTTTGATGTATAATCAACCACTAGCTGCAAGGAATTTCAAAATGGCCACAATTAACATTCGATGTTCTAATACTAGTTTAGCACGGAAAAAGGCAGAGAATGCTCCGACTAATATGAGATCATGAAATCGTGTATGACGTTACATGTGTTCCTACGTATTCCGTATAGAAAAGCATTACATTTATACATATGGTAAAATATTGACGAGTTATTCTGAGCAATACTGCACGACCTAATGAGTGAATTATTACTTAGAAGAAACAAAAACGAGTTCGTATTCTTCCATATAAATATAATAACCTTTTAATTATATACTCATTTTAATTTCTAACCAAGGCTGAATAATAACACCACAAAAAAACTATGTAAGTAAATTTATGTTGGTTTCCAAAGTAAATGCACAACTGTAGGTTCAACATTACAATGCAGCAACACTAATGCGGTAACTCCCTAACTAATATATGTAAACTTACATTCTCAGAATGGTGCAGTACTTTTCCATACTGCACTGCTTCATATTACACTAAACGTGTATCTAGACATAATATCTTGAGTTAGGAACTATTTTGGTTGTAAACACTGTATCCTCCTTTTGATTTATTAGGTTTGCTTATGGATGAACTAAACGAACTGTTTGGTCCTTTTAAAAGCAAAAATGACAAAGTTCACGATGAGGATGGGTTTACAGTCATAAAAGGAAAGAAGAACTAAACATGATATCAGCAATGCCCACAACCAATGTGAGACTCGCAGCATCGAAAAAAAACAAAACATTATGATCATCTAAACAGTTGTTTAAGAGAAATAGTCATAGCTATTGTCAAAGCAATGGTTCAGACTATGAGCCATGCTCTCAAGGGTCTATAAAATAGCATAGAAAAGCAAGACAGGCTTTCCATCTTCCTCACAAACGTCCCAGTTTTGCAAGTCAGTCCAAACACTAAATGTGAAGGGAAAAAATGCGTTATAACAAGGGAGTCTTTTGGTTACCATATGAACCGAAAAAAACGTTGTGAATATTTCGCAGATCAAGCAAAAATTTGCACATCGGTATTTTTTTTTTTTTTTGGAAGGGTCGAACTTTACGCAACTTTTTCAAAATTAAGATAGACAGGCAGTAAATATAAACATGCATTATATTAATAGGTAGGATCTATATACTTGTTGAAATGAAAAAAAAAAAACACGAACAATATTCAAAACATCCAGCCAATCATTGCAAATGGTATCTCTACTATAAAACAAATCAATAAGATAACGTGGACATATTGATCACACGCCTGATAGAATTATTTTTATGTGAACTTGATTAGAGTAACGTATGACGAAGAACCATCAGAGAAAACTTGCCTTCTTGAAGGGACGCCGTTTACACAAAGAAATTTTGACCATATATTTAAAGGTTTTATTTTTCTTATCATTGCCATTTATTTTACAGTTATTTAACGGAATGTTTCAGCATCTTTGATTTTATATATTTTCTTATAGTACATTGTTTACGTTTATTTGGAAGGGCTTATTAAAATATCTTCCTTAGGAAGTACCGCCAACGACAGTGGCATAAGAACCGTTCTCTCCTTAAGAAAACGATTTGCTGTTTTTGTAATGTTTGAAATATACTAGTATACCTAGATATGGTTAATGAAAATTATATAAGGCCTGTACCTAACTGGAAGACTTCTAAAAAACACACACATACACACATACACACACACGCTCGCACGCGCGCACACATACTCACAGTCACCATCGTGTATGGACCTGACACCATAGCAAATTCAAACTGGCCTGCTTGCAGGATATCTTAATAATAAAAGGAAAAATTTAATAATATGTATATTAGTCTACGTAACACAGTAGTCATGTAGCAACTGCTTATATGTTTGAGTCTCTGTATTGATTTGCTATAGTAATAACCAAATAGAAACGATAATAAAACCTGAAAGATTTTGTTTGTTTTTTAGTTTAAATTTAACATATGCGTTTATCTGTTAGGTGGCGGAGCAACTGATTAATCCATTTGGAGAAGACGACGATGATTATGACATGAACTGGCTTTTAGACAGACATTTTGCTGTAAGTATATACATGTATATATTTGACAGATACCAATAAAACTACTTTCAGTCATACAACCAGTTTGTAAATAAGATGAATAGCGTGATCTCTTGAAATCATAACTATAATAACCAATTGTCTTGCTACCAAAATACCATGTCCACATCCTTACTTACGTTTTGATGAAGAGTATTATCTTAGATAAAAAGAAAATTAAAAATAGCAAGGATCGAAAAAAGATTATTTCTTGATTTTTTGCCAACATTTTCTTTTTTTCACATAAATTATATCCAGGTAAAAGTTGGGGTCTTATTTTCATCTTGAAATTGTGAACTGCTGGTGGTATGTAAAAGAAAATCTCATGCAATTCAATTAATCCAGATGTTTTTGGTATCCGAGCAGAGAATGTATTCTATTGGTAACCAGTTGTATTAAGATTATATGTTAATAATTGCCTGTTTCTTTAAAGGTGGATGAAGGGATATATTTGTGGGTTTTTTTTTAATCCACAGCACTGTTTTCCCTCTTCATCAATTATAATAATATTGCTACTCTTACTTCATCTATAGACCATTTCATGGAGACTTCGGCCAACTTCGCAATTTGCTCGGAATTTTGATCACGTGGCTGGTGGTCAATTGACCGCAATATCCAATCGATAGCTGGTAGGCAAATAGTCTGGTCCCCTGCTTAGTATGCTCCCTAGTATAGTATAGAGGAGTGCATCGCAGAAGCATATTATACAGAGGACCAGACTAGTGGTCAAAACAAGGCGGACAATTCAGCATTAGGATCAACTGTTCCAACTACTTCAGCTTCGTTTATAGAGTTGAAAAATGCCTATTCAACAGCGAGGATGCCACATATATTGACGAAATTTAATATTGGAATCATCCTGTCTTGTTTTCTGGATTTTATAGCTATACGAGAGAGTAGCTATGAGCTGTTTTACATCTGAACATGTACATGCGAGTATGGAATGTTGATGTTAAAAACGTAATCCTTTTTTTATCATAACACCGCATTTCATAAATCTATTTTTGTTTTTCAATAAAAGTAATTTTTCGTATTAATCCGCAGTATAACAAACCTGGAATATTTTTCGACGGTAAAGCTGCAGAAGTCCCAGGCATTTAGCGGGCAGGTAGCGGGCATTTCTTAATTTGTTTTAATCTGATACGTCTAAACAACAATGTATGCCATTTTGTTATGTACAGATGCCTACCAGCGTTTGATTGGCTGGAGTATAAAGTGACTCGGGAGGTTTTTCGGATAATTACGGAGCAACTCGGTTAAATCCGGTATGGAATGGGCTATTGGTCCATTAGACACGGACATATGTGAAAACATCAATGAAAGCCGGACCTAAGTTTCGTATTGAGATAAACTAATTTTAGCATTTTTTTGGTACATATGTTTGGCTTCGCTTGTCATATTTCATGACTGTAGTCGGAGTTAAAATATGAATCTTGTCATTATTTCGTAACAATTTAAGACGCCGTGGAATATATACAGACATGTGCAGTGAAAAAAAAAAACCATACATAAGGGAACCTGATAAAATGTATGTGACCTTTATTAAGATACAATTGAATGCAATCTATCTCAGTCATTATTTACAGATTACTGTTGAACGAATTCTTGTTTCCATTAGGTATCACTACACTAATTAGGCTAGTGAGCCGAGCCACAATTGTATCTTATATAGGTATCACTACACTATAATTATGCCCGGCAGGTGTTATTGTATCCTATTATCATATAATATGTATCACTACACTTATTAGGCCAGTCAGGTTTTATTGTATTCTAAAATAACACTAATTGGATCAGTGAGCTATAATTTTATTATATGCTAGATAATATTAGACTAACTGAGCCAGATAGCTGTAATTGCATCCTATATTAGATAGCAGTGCACTAATTTGGCCAGAGTGCTGCTATTGCATACTATTGCAGTACCTATTATAATACTGTTCTTTGAGTTTGTTCTGGAGATTTGCTGATCAGTGAGAAATATTACTCGTATTAAAAATAGAAAGTAGCATTTAACCTTTAACAGAAAATAACATGTTTATGGACTTAAACTTGTTGAATTTTATTGGGATGACAAATAAAACGGGTATACTTCAGACGATAAGAGCAAAGTCACTGACACTAAAATATCCAGCCATTACATTCAAGCGAAGCTAATTTTTAGAAAATCCAAAACTAACCAATGCTGATTATTTTGATAAGTTGTGTCCAGGTTTGGTGCCTAACCTAAGCAAAGGAGTCTTGGTGCTTCGAACTTATGGCTAAAGCTCAATTTGATTCGAAAATGTGTTTGAAAATTAAAGGAACTGTATAAGCAAAAAAAAAAAACTTGCACAGAACAAGTCCCATTAGAGTCCTAACAATTTTGTAAAATAATGTTTAACAAATAAATACCATGTAGTTACATAAATATAATCAAAAATGTTAATTTCCTTCTTGTAATTAATTCATTAGGTTAGTTTGGTATCTGCAACGAAGGCCGACAACTTGAATGTACATTTCAAAATTATTATTATTATTATTATTATTATTATTATTATTATTATTATTATTATTATTATTATTATTATTATTATTATTATTATTATTATTTACTTAAATCGCTGCAGGTTGTAATGTGTCTGGCAGATCAGTGTCACGGGAAACATCCGCTTTTAGTTAAAGATGCACACTTCCATGAGGTGGTTTCGAATCTTCCATACACGGAAGCATCTTTGTCATCCATGAGGCAAAACTTTTTAGGATCAACATTCAATCTAGCGTGAGTGAAAAGCACCAAAATACAAATCGTTCTTGCTATCTATATATCTTTATAATCATAATTTTATAAGTATGTCATTAGTGATATTAAACTTTAGAAATTTGTTCGTTTGATTGGTGATTACCTGCATGGGCGTGTTGACTTTTATTGAAAAAAAAAGAAAGCAAATAATTATTGAATGTTCTTCTTGAACATAACAACTGAAAATTTAAAGGCATTATGAAAATAAGGTAAGTCTGAAAATTTGAACACTGCCACTGCAAATATTTACGACCAGCAAAAGACAGAGTTCGAGGTCTTTGCTAAAGTGTTGACGTTGAATATTAATTCGCTATTGCAATAACTGATGTCAAGTATAGCTGATAGAAAAAAAGAATGAAAACTATGTTAGCCATGAATTGATTATAATTACGGACACTTAACTCTTATTTTATCCCAAGATTTATTTTTTAAAAAAAAAACATCTAGCGCTAACACTCACTCATAGCATTCATCACAAAGTCAACACCACTACTTTTCAGATACGTAACTGTTTCAAAGAAATTTATAACAAATATTTAACTTAGATTTTTTTTAATAATGACCATGCGTATTTTTATATAAAACGGTGCATCTCCTATTTGCGCAACATACATCACGAAATAGTTTTTTATGTTTAATAACTACAGCCATATACACTACTTCATCAGATTAAACTGGGGGTGGGTGGATGGATATACGTGATAGATTGTTAATATAGAAGAAAAAAAAAACAAGGACTTTTTTCTCGACTCGTGGTCATTAGCAGTGACGTTGGCTGCTGTAATCAGTCCAAGTGGGAGACGTTATCCCCACATTGTTGTAGGATCGTATGTACGAATACTGCCTCGGACAAAGAGCATTAAGAATAAAAAGATACATACGGCCTCAGACAACGAACATTGAGAATAAATAGATACATACGGCAATGCTCCAAGTACATGGTTGAACAAACAATATTACAAGAAAATTACATGACTAATATGTTGAAGATAGGTTTATATACGTGGCAAAAAAGCATATGGATAAACGCAAATCCCCTCAATAATTGCATCGTTGTGTACGCGTAAAGGTGTCCAAGGAATTATGAATTAGTCAGTTAACGACATTGGGAATAGCATTTGTGGTTATCGTCATGTAACCAAAGGAATTTTTAATTAGTTAGTTAAAGCCATTGGGACATAAAAATTTATGTGTAATTTATTATCTTGTCTAAGGAATTATGAATTAGTCAGTTACCGACATGGGGAAAGCATTTTGTGTACGCGTTGGGGTATTCAATGAATTATGCATAAGTCAGTTTATCAAAATTGGTGATACAATTTTGTGTAAGCGTTATGGTGTTCAAAGAATTATAAAATAGTTAACGAAAAAGACGATAGGATTTGTGTAAGTGTTATGGTGTCCAAGGAATTATGAAATAGTTAACGAAAAAGATGATATGATTTTGTGTAAGTGTTATGGTGTCCAAGAAAATATGAAATACTTAACGAAATATTTTGTGTAAACTTTATGGTATTCGAGGAATTATGAAATATTCAACGAAATGGGAGATATTTTGTGTAAGCTATGTGGGATTCGATGAATTATGAAATAGTTAAGGAAATAGGGGATAGCATTTTGTATAAGCGATTTTTTTGTGTTCTAGGAATTATAAATTATTTTGTGTTTTATGGTATCCAAGGAATTATGAATAAGTCAGTTAAAGAAATAGATGATAGTATTTTGTGTAAGTGTTATGGTTTCCAAAGAATTATGAATTAATTACTTAACGCCATCAGGCACGACATTTAAAATCATATCAGATAAAAAAACTAACAAAAATATCTAACATAGCTGTTCAAGGGCCAATATATAAGTTGTTATTGCTCACATGGGAGAGACAATGGAATCAGGTAATGCGAACCACTTGCCTAAAGGGGTTCATCTGATGTTTGCAAATTGTGCACAAATTTTTCCCCATTTTTCCCAAATATTATCCCGTATCATAAAATGAGCACTCAATTATGTCCCATGAAAGTGAACAATCAGCATCTCTTTGAAGTACGAAATATGAAAGTGTGCATGATCCTTTTATGTCGCATATGTATTTTACACATATTAAAGTATCCCTAAAATGGCATAATAAACAATTAGACAAGCTCTTATACATCTAATTAGTACTAGAAACTGATCTGTAGAGAGTATGCTCTTTTTTTGTGTGGTGTGAAAAACAATCGACTGAGCGTGATTTAAAAAAGAATTTGTTTTATTTTCACACTATTATTATTATTATTATTATTATTATTATTATTATTATTATTATTATTATTATTATTATTATTATTATTATTATTCCAATTTTAATTGACAGGAAACCAACAGCTGAAGAGCAGAGAATAGTTAATCCGAATGATTATTCCTTAGATATGGGACGTTCTTTGTCCACGGGTAGCAAGCATGCCGGTTCTATCTGGAGCTTATTTTCATGGCGACCGCATATACAGTA
>JAEAOA010000324.1:755000-790000 GCA_016746295.1 Potamilus streckersoni | reverse complement strand
CATGAATCTATGCGTCAGTACAAGTTTACGATTTAGAAGCAAATTTGGAATTTAGTTAACACAATACATAAAGAATTTACATTAAGAAATTCTTCTTTTTGAAATATTTTAAAGTTTGCATAGGGTCTACATATGATACCAAAACGATAAAATATACGACAAACTGATGACAAATACACCAAATACACTGAACAGTCTGGATAACATATAACACATCTTTCTTTTTATTACATAGCATCCTGTTAATTTAGTCCACTAATCAGTCCTCGAAGAAATCAGTCATTTGTTTTTTTAAATTTTAAGCGCCATTTCTGAAAGTTGGAATTGCTTGGCTTAATAATTGGAAATATGTCCTTTAGATCAAGACGTGAAAAGCCAACTAGAAATAAGTTTAAGTATCTTCATTCAAACCATTCCTTGTTTTCACTTTTGTGATTAGACACTAAATTAAAATTAATCCTGGAAGAAGAAAGTCGAAATATATAGGCTAATATTGCAACGTAGATTTGAAGAATATAATAACGAATTTCATCGGTCCATACACGAACGCACAGCTAACATTACACATCATTAGACATATTCAGATCATATTCCTTTGTGGTCGGATAACATTATTTCACATTGTTTGCACTAGCACTAGCAGCACTTTGTTCTATGTTATTTTGTGGTCTATGGAAGAAGTAGAACTGTATTAATTTTCATACTTTTGACTATTAGTTGCCTTTGTCACCATAGAGCCCTGTTTCTCAAATTGACTTTGGTATAATACAAATTCTAGCTCAAGAACAAAGAGTACATCAATCTTATTATGTCATAATATTGTGCACAATCGATGAAATATTGAAAATGGAAATAATTTATTATGCAGCCACTTTTGCAGTTGTCTTCCTGCCTTCTCTCTCTCTCTCTCTCTCTCTCTCTCTCTCTCTCTCTCTCTCTCTCTCTCTCTCTCTCTCTCTCTCTCTATATATATATATATATATATATATATATATATATATATATATATATATATATATATATATATATATATATATATATATATATATATATATATATACAGAGAGAGAGAGTCAGACAGACAGACAGACAGACAGAGAGACAGACAGAGCAAGATAGACAGACAGAGAGAGACAGAGACAGACAAAGAGAGACAGAGAAAGAGAGACAGACAGATTAATGTTTTTTCTATGTTATGCTGGAAATATATTTTACGCTCACCCCCAACACCTTCTCGTAAATGTTATAGCCTGATCATATAAATATACGTAACTTAAGAATATGAGAGAGATGGTATTATGATTTGTAGAATAATCGTTTAGAATTTTAGCAACAAAAGAAATATATGTTATTTGTGAAAACACGTTATCGAATCTGTTTTTTTCAAGTCAAAGCATTCTCAATACATTTATAGACATGATTTAGTTCAGCCAATATCTCACACTTATTTCGAAACTACATGATTTAAAAAGACGTAATATATTTACTGTTAGTTACTAAAAAAACAAAAACATCTGTTTTCATACTTTTGTTTACCATCTGGTTAAACAATCACAGATTTCACTATAATTTAATTCATTATCCCTATCGCATCGTGTGGTTGCATTATTACCCAATGTATATATTTGGAGTATGGACATGAGATATGAATGTGAGATCTTCAATAATATTTATATAATTTGTAATGTGTTTTGCAAAGACAGTTTATTAGAAACTGGCTTACATAATCGATGAGAACTTACTTTGTCTTATAATGTTTCCTTTAGCCCGTATAAATTTGTCACAATATGTTTTTTTTTATGTATGGAATATTTGAAGCAATCAATCCAATCAAAACTTGGTTTGCAAGATGATAACGTAATTTCTTAACCACACCCAATGTTAGCAATTTTGGTTATGAAAGTCAAGACAAATTATTTTTTATATCTTTCCATTTAAGTGACTCAAATGGTCATTTTGTAATGATAGCATGTTTGTCTTTCCCGCAGGTTTTGTTGGTCAAGCGATACTTTAGATTGTTTAATTTCGCTTGTTACTCCTATTGAGAAGTCAAGTAGATCGTTGTGACTCACTAAACATGTTCCATTTCATCAGTGGGTTTTTTGTCTGCGGCAGAGTCCATATTTTATTAGCGATGTACACGCTGCTTGCTGAATCATATTGATGTCAATAGGGTCTAAAATATGTTTATAATATTCCTTCAAGTAATATTATATGCAAAGCTTTAAAATAACGAAGTTTTAATTTTGTAAATCAAACGTACACACGAACAGTCATGAAAACTATATATTTTGTAGTCCAATAGTATTGCACTTACTTTTGATAAACTAGTATTGAATACGGCGAAATTATGGATACGTTTATAATATATTCATGAAAACATAATAAAATTTAACGCATTGACACGTTACTTAACAGATTTGCCAATGAAATAAAGCAAATATTTATCACAGGTTTATAATACTCTGATCTAAACACCCACAAACATCGGTACCATGTAATTCTTTAAAGATATTGCTTTATACACGTTGCTCCAGGTCTTATCTGAAACATTGTAATAATGTCAAAATTCACCTGAAGTGTTGGATATGAAGTCTGAAGCCAAGCCTGCACCAAAATATGGAAGAAGATGTAGCAATTTTGTGGGACGTTTTAAAATATGTCGGAACAGTTGATTACATCGGGTTTGAACTGGTGTACTGTCAAGTATGACTGACAGTAAAACTCTATATAAGAGTGTTAGAGGTTATGAAAAGGGACATTTTGTCTCTCACATTGCAGTGGAATGGGTGTAAGAGGTTATGAAAAGGGACATTTTGTCTCTCACATTGGAGTGGAATGGGTGTAAGAGGTTATGAAAATGGACATTTTGTCTCTCACATTGCAGTGGAGTGGGTGTAAGAGGTTATGAAAATGGACATTTTGTCTCTCACATTGCAGTGGAATGGGTGTAAGAGGTTATAAAAAGAGACATTTAGTCTCTCACATTGCAATGGAATGGGTGTAAGAGGTTATGAAAATGGAAATTTTGTCTCTCACATAGCAGTGGAATGGGTGTAAGAGGTGATGAAATGGGATATTTGTCTCTCAAATTGTAGTAAATTGAGTGTAAAAGGTGATGAAAAGGGACATTTTGTCTCTCACATTTTAGTGGATTGAATCTAAATAGTTGACATAAAAGGACGCTTTAATTTTCATATTGGCAGTGGAATGGGTGTAACATGTGATAACAAGAAATGCTTTACACGTCACATGTGCAGTGAAATGGGTGTAAATTCTGATGAAAGGGACATTTTAAATATCATACCACATGTGCAGGAAACTGGTGCAGAAAGAGAAAAGGGACGCTTCGATAATAATAATAATAATAATAATAATAATAATAATAATAATAATAATAATAATAATAATAATAATAATAATAATAATAATAATATGATTAAAATGAAAGCTACTTGTATTAAGAACATAGGCAAAGATTGATCGATAGTTTTTTTGCAAGATATATTCATATATGCGTTCTTTAAATTGCTTTTAGATAGATTTGTCAGAAATGTGTTTGGTACTGGACATTTTCTAAATTAAATCTATCCAATATAAGCTTACTCGTAAAATTATCATTGCAGGATATGACATACTGATTAAAAACCTCGTTATCAAAATAATCTAACAGAAAAATGAATTTGTGAAAATGACGTTTACAATGTAATTAAATTTAACTTTCAACGCGAGTAGATTATAATAAACCTTACTACCAGCTTGTGATATCGTTTAATATAGAAAATAATAAATTGATGGCCAATCTATGATGTTATTTACACCCTGCTTTCCAATTAGGAGTATGATTGAAATTGCACATTACATCCATGCCACTTAGAAGACCTTTTCTTATTTATCTTATGTATTTGTTCAACAAGACAAGATGTTTAATGTGTGCGTCGTGCATGTACTGTAAATAAAACGGGGAATAAGCAACTGTGACTGTGACCCAATCAATGTATAATTTCTCCACCAAAACAAGTGGTAGTTATACACACAAATAATGTAACAATATGTTCATTGGCGATTGAGGTTACATGACTGTGTGTGTCGGCAACATGCAAAATCTTTAACAGCAAATACTTTCCGGTGCCAGGAGTACTGGTTCGGTAGTCCTCCACAACGTTTAGGAATTTGCGAGGCACATAAATTTTCATGGCACCAACAGTCAGGCACGGACATTAGGACGACCTGACTGAGCGTTTCCACATCGTAAAATAATGCCTCTAAAACTCTCCTGACGGTCAGACTTCGTTGAGCAATTTGTGGTCTGTTCTCATGTTCTCCGATCCAATTATTATTATATCTTGAATCGAGTGTGGAAGGGTAAATCCATGTTTCATCACTTGTGATAATCTCATCATTTAAACGTCTCTGGTCACTCATTTAATATCAGACGATTACCTAATTGACGATTTCAACTCGAGACTTTGTTTGATCAGCAATGCATGGCACATTTTGCTCAAACCTGTATGAGCTTTAAATGGATCCTTAGTATATTAAAACAGTTGAAGAATTAATGTTCGCATTAAAAGAAATGTACTCCACTGTGTATGGAACATCTGCATCAAATGTCTCCTTCACAATATCTACTTCAAGTTCACCAAGTACAGCAGTCTTCCAGAACATGGGTCATTATTTCATGGATTTGCGACCATCTTTTAAAAGATGCATCCACCTCAAAATTCTACAATATGACAGACAATTACATTTGTAAACTTTAACAAAGTCGGCTTATATATAAATTAGACAGTAACCATAAATGTCCGGAATGCACAGCATGTTGTTTACTCAATAGCAAACTACTCACTTTCTTTGCCATTTGTAAGTTACTATCATGTAGGTATTATGCGTTCTATTCAAGCAGCTTCAGATCATTTGATTTTGTTTTGTTTATGCATTGATACAAATAAATATTGATATGTTCAAGAAACTAAAAAAATAATAACACATTATTCAGACCTTTTCCAGTACTCCCTTGTAAACTTTTAGCTTGGTTTACCCGAAGTACATTTTCCTCACCACCACCCCACATACTTCTCCAGGTTTACACTGATGAGGTAACTATGCAGTGGGGGAGAGGGTAAGGGAGAGATTTTATCCACAACTTCAATGCATTTCTTAATGTAAAACTTCATAACATAAAATAGACAAGTGAGGTCAAAAAGCTCCATGGAGTTGGATAGCTATAATAAAATAAAAAATAAGAATATTAATTATTCTACCTGACAGGTCCATTGCAGTTCATAGCATAAGAAGTTTATGCACCACAACCCCAAATTTATACCTGCATTTTTCCATGTCACTACGTAATATTTGACACCAAGCGATGCTAACAGTGTAAATGCATGTCGTTTCCCTAGATGATAATTCAGTGAGGACAACAAAACGGTGGATTAAGCAGCTTGAAGTAATTCAGAATATTTGTTATCATCCAGGCGGTTTAATGAGATACTCAACCTGTGTTGCACCCTTATGTCTGATGCATCAGGTGGCTAGCTTTACTATTCTATTTTTATTGGTCTACACACTCGAAATAAAGTATTTGAGGTGTAGATGTCTAGCATCAGTTTAGAGAACAATAAAAGTCCGAAACACACCATTCACAAGTATATCCATATCTTTAAGTATTAAATACAAAAGCTGAAAAGTCACCCTATAGTCATAAGTTTAAAAATTTAACAAGATCCAGTTTACGAAACTACCCCAATCTATTTAAACCTAATAAGCCATTTTTATCTATCTTCATTATTTTTATTAGAAACCTAGTGAAGAAGAAACTGCTGTAAATGCTAACGATTCTGATATGTGATTCAATCGAATGTTAGACATTACAAAATTTATGCAGCGTTTTTCAAAAGATAATCGTTATTAAAAGCTGTGACAAAAATGGAAGCTAAAATTTCCTTCTGCGCATGTTTTAAACAAACACATGGTCTTTATTAAGCAAATGATAACAGGTGCTCAGTTTCAAATCATAGGCAGTTTGTACATAAACCGATGCATCCATCATTAATATTATTATCTTTATCATCACAGTAGTAGTAGTGGTAGTAGTAGGAGTAGTAGTAGTAGTAGTAGTAGTAGTAGTAGTAGTAGTAATAGTAGTAGTAGTAGTAGTCACACGCTTGAAGCAGCAGTAGTAAGAAATGTCATTGAATAGGATAACAACACTATAAACATAAATTGTTTGACTGGTTGAAAGCTAGCTATCTTTCACAGTCGCATTAATTTTTTTACTGTAGGAAGTATGTGTCACTTAACTGTATCAACGCTAATTGCATATCAACAGGTAAATAGCAACAGTATGAACTATGCTATAGTAGGGATAGTTGACGTGATTTAACTGCTGTTTCCAACTTATGATCCACATGCCAAGAAATGTACAGTCTAAAGTCTCTACTGGACACTCATGCCATGGCATTATGAACATTTATCATTTTGATTCACCGGTCAACCTCTGGCAGAGAAAACAACAACAGTCATGTGTGTTTGTGAATATTAATTAGTTGATATTTAGAGTACTTATAATAAACCTAAAATATTGAAAATGATGATATTATAGACAATATAATAGATTAAGTGGCTCTAATTAGCAACAGCAACTGGTATACAATCTTAAAGGACATATATATTATTTATACTTGCACTCGGACAATCTTTGCTAGCACTCTACATCTTAAGTACATTTATATTACATTTTATATTTTGCTGCAGATGTTGAAACTGAAAGTGAGTTTGAGTCTGTCAAATACGTACAGATTATGTACATGTTAATTATTCAACTTCTGACAACTCGTTATTAAGATATCAAAGGTTTAGCATAGGAAACACAGATTTGTGTATCAGAAACAAGCCAGCCAGCTAGAGAAATATGATATCACGGTGTCTCCTGTGAAGTAGAATTTTTGTGTTACCATCACATATAAACTTATTTGGAAATGAAAAAGCAGACCAGAGAGATATAGAAAACTTACTAAAAAAAGAACCAACCAACAACCAAGTCAAAGAAAGTATAATATACTAGAGATCTACAGCTAGATAAAAATCAAAATAGATGCTAATTAGGAACACAAATGAGAAACAACTTGTAAATGGAAGGAAACTATTCGGATTACTGAAAAAGATCACTCGAACATAAAAGTGCCGGAAAAACCCACATATATTGTATACCAAAAGCTGATAAATAAAATTAAAACAGGAAACACTCTATTAATGGACAGCTTTCGATAATACATAAATGAAAGATCAAATAAGGGGCACAAAAAGCCAGCATTGTCAAACACCAGGAGATTTAGAATACATATTTAACCACTATTCAAAATACCAGAGACAAAAAAGTCTCCTTAACAAAGAAACAGTAGAAAATATAATCACTGGCTATCTACCAATATTTTCTAGAACAGAATAAGAATAATAATAAATATATCACATATATAAATATTACTACATTTATCCAATAAATAGGTAAGTATTCCAAAATATGATGGAAGTATTTCCCCAAGTCTTTAATTCCCTACGTCCCTTTTAATCGTTTTTTAATAGTTTATAGGTAAATGCATGAGCTGCTGAGGACCCTGACATGTTGGAGAGAGAGAGAGAGAGAGAGAGAGAGAGAGAGAGAGAGAGAGAGAGAGAGAGAGAGAGAGAGAGAGAGAGATCAATGATACATACCCCTAAATTAACACATCAGACTATGTTCCCCAATGCTACACATAAACAAAATGCATCGTAGACCATTTTCTTCAAAATCTAGAAAAAGGTACAGTTTATTAATCCAAATCATGAGAGAACACAATTAGATCGTGATAAACCCGTTTCTCCGCCGTCCCATCACGCCCTCTCCACACTCGGACACTGCAATTGAGAAGAATGCATTGCATACTTAAATGAGAAGGGTCGTGACTCCCTCCCTACCCTCTCAATTAATTAAATATTCCGATTATGCGGAAACAAACAGGTCGCAAATTGCAAGTATCGTACTGTATCGTTATAGAAGTGATATTTTAATTACAAAATGGTTCAGTGCCAGTAAGCCATTAAGTATGTAGCCTAAAATATTTTGCCTTAATAACTTACTTTTAAGAAATGATTTATTAATGAGCTAGTTCTAATTAGTCTTTGTAAAACAAGAACTGTACGATACACCTGTGTAGATACTGGTAAAATTTAGGAACAATTTTCGCACTACTTGGAATATGTTTTCCAGAAGATCTTACACAAATGACTGCAATCAATTACAAAAGTGAAATATCTAATACAAATGATCTACTGACTCATTGGTCACAAGAGAATTAATACTCTCTGGAAAGCTCACACCTTTTTAAGACTAAACATTTTTGATTCTATGTTTACTAAATCGATCTGAGGAAAAAGAAAACTTGAAAAGTATTTAATGCGATAGTATAGTTGGATGGTAATGAAAAGTGAGAGTAAACAACGTATCTTTAGCAGTGGTATGATTGGTATCGGAATTAGTATATTTGGGTCTTTTATATGATTGATATTGGTACTAGTGTAGTTGGGGCCGTCTTTATGAAGGATATTGAAACTGGTGTACTTGGTGCCTTGTGTATGATTGATATTGGGAATAATAATGTAGTTGACGCATTCTGTATGACTGATATTGGGAATAATGTAGTTGAGGCCTTCTGTATGACTGATATTGAAATCAGTGTAGTTGGGGCATACATTATGAATGATATCGGAAGTAGTGTGGTTAGAGCTTTCTATATTAATGTCATCGGAACTAGTAAAGTTAGGTCCTTCTTTATCAATGATATCCTATCTAGTGTATTTAAAACCTGTATAAATGATATCAAAGCTAGTGTAGTTAGGATTTTTTCTATCAATGATATTGGAACTAGTGTATTGAGACCGTTCTGTATCAATGATATCCGAACTAGCGTAGTCGGGGCCTTATATATGAATTATATCGGAACTAGTATACTTAGGGACTTGTATATGAATTATATCTGAACTAGTGTAGTTACGGCCTTCTGTATGAACGATATTGTAACTATTGTAGTTAGGTCCTTCTTTATGATTGATATTGGAACTAGGGTAGTTCGAGCCTTGTGTATGAATGATATAGGAACTAGTGTAGTTCGGGCCTTGTGTATGAATGATATAGGAACTAGTTTAGTTCGGGCCTTGTGTATGAATGATATAGGAACTAGTGTAGTTAGGGCCTTATATATCAATGATAGAGGAACTAGTGTAGTTGGGGCCTTGTGTATGAATGTTATATAACTAATATAATTGGGGCGTTGTTATGAATATTTTAACTAGTCCAGTTGGGGTCTCGTATATAAATAATATCGAAACTAGTGTATTTGGGGCCTTGTGTATTAATGATGTCGGAACGAGTGTTAATTGGGACTTTGTCTGTGAATGATACCGGAACTAGTGTAGTTGGGGCCTTCATATACTATATTCAGTGTTTCTGTTTTGATATAAAAATCAGTCCGTGTGAAAATAATTTTCTAGAATTCATGGGCATGTGATATTAAATTCTTTGCAAGAAATGACACATTACATATAATGGGCTCTTAATTTGAAAGACTAGTTACCCATTACCTTCACATACTATTACTCACATTAAGGCTTACACAATATAAATAGACCTGCAATATTTATATACAAATGGGAAGTATAATCATAATAAATAATTAATTTTGTTTAATAAAATGCATGTGGTTATCTGCTCTTCATGAAAAAGTATATCTCCGCGCTCTTAGAAAACTGCCAAGTGAAATTAAATGAGTAATTGGATTCATAGTCTGTAATTAGTCTTTAGAACGCGAAAGTAAATCAGGAACATACTGTCTTTAAATGTCAAAAACTTGAGATACAAGTGGAGGTTTTTATGCATTAGCAAAAAATTATTTTACATTAAGTGATGTAAACGAAATTATTTCTAATCTCGAACTCAATATAAACGCATCTGCCAATTGTTTGTTTTTGTAAACGTTCAGTATCTTATCTATTAGCTCAACAGAACCGAGCTCTTTGTTCACAAGTCTAAAATACTTAAGAAACATTCCAAAAACAACCCGACACTTACTCTCCCAAACATTACCTAAAGTCCCAAGTCTTTCTGATAACAATTGCATACATTGACAGACTGTGATCATCGGTGTTAACGAAAGTACTTTTTTTCAATGGTAAACACGGTTATACAAGGTTAATTGCTTCGGGTTGGTCACTTGTACTAGTATTCCATGTCAACCACATCAAAACTCATGCATATGAATGCACGCAAAGTTCGTGTTCAGTAATATTATTTGATTTATTAACAAGAGTAAATATCGATTAAATAAATAATTATGGCGCATCTGTTAATTAAATTGTAAGTATTTCCATAATGTCATATCTACCGTTCTCTTCAGATGATTTCAAGGTAGATTAACCTTGTCACTTTTGATTCGATTCGTTTGTGACTGGAATAAAACGAGATTGCCCTGACTTGGTCGGGTCGACACAAAAACCATATTACGCTACTAAAAGCATTCATTATTACGTGTGCATATAAGAACAATCTGATACAAAATACAAAAAGATAAGAGGAGGTTCTGACAGCATGAAAATGCGTAGTACACCTAATTTGAAATGCGCGAAGATGGATAATGGAATTTTTCAGATTTAGATGGCATCATATAAATCATAGTTACCCTACAATTGGTGCCTTTTTCTATAGAAGATTTTTGCAAAAGACCCAAAACTAAAGTCACCATGTAGCAAATAACAGAACCAAGAATAATTTGTTCTACATAACTAAATGTCGATATGTGAAATGTGTTTTCAAGATTGATAAGTGTTAATATCATATCTTGTCTCAAGAAATACATGAGGATATTTCTTATCATACTGATCGAATTGATTTTCACTTATCGAGACCTAATCTAGAAGACGGATCACAAAAAGGACAATAATATGTTAGGACGGAATTGACAAGGCTTTGAATGTAGAATTTTCAAGCCTTTGGCGAGTTGGAAAGGCAGTGGGTACTAACTCATGTTCAAAGCGATGTTCATGTTCAGAGTTCTATTCACGGTCATTAGTCTCACATACAGAACTGCACTTAGTTAACAGCAAAATCGTGAGTATTTTATCTAACTTGTACAACAGCTGATACTACATTGTCTAATATGAAAAACCTTCTATTAATGGTTGATATACCATGTTATAAGATGAGGGAAATATCTATTTGTGTAGCATGCTACTCTATTATTGGTAGGCGAGAAGGAAGCTCTTTTGTACGGGAAAAGCAAGACATACAAATCTGTAGTTATAAAACAACATTCTAATCTTCAACCAACAAAACAGCATTCGAATCGTTAACCAAAATGAAATCGTGACCTTGGGTTGGGTACATACACTGCATGCGATATTGAAAGACTGCAATGCACACACACACACACACACACACACACACACACACACACTGGATGGAATTTGGTCCCTCAACATGGAAGTGGCAAACATATCTGTAAAGAATGTTCAGAGGTAACAATACGGACAACAACAACAACAACAACAACAACAAAAAACAAACAACGAAATATCGATATACGTAATTCTTATACGCAACTGAAAATGTGCTATTTGTTTTAAATTGTTACTGCGGCAGTTTTAGTACCATACTTAAATGATTAATTGCTTTCCTTTGAAACCAATAATTATAGGTTACTGCATTTGTATGGGAAAATATGAACGAGTTTTTTGGATGGATATACTGCACGACCTTGGGAGTGCAGTATATCCTTCCGAGAAATCGAGTTCATATTTTCCCATACAAATATAGTAACCTTTTTATTATATGCTCATTTCTTTTTCTTCCCAACGCTTAAATATATAAACAAAAAATGCACTGAAAGAAACAAAGTAACTAATTGTATGCCGTATTCCCAACCAAATACATAAGCATTGATGGATCATTACCCAACATTATTAATGAGCGCATAACTCCGCCCAGAGAAATATGAAGTTGGTCGCGCGCTAGGCGTAAGTTTCGAAAGAAAATAGTTCTTGCTCTACTTAAAATTGAAATTTAGCGTAATATTGTTAATGAATACGCATTGCAACAACTTGTCCATTTGATCTGGAATGAATAAGTTTAGGTATTTTTGCCGATTCAACGCAATCTTTTGATTATGGTCTGAATTTATCTACATGAAGTGAGTTGCATCGGGTTCCAACAGCGTCTGCCAATTTAATGTTTTGAATTGTTTTGACATCGGCATGCGTGTTTCTTTTCTGTCATTGAATGATTCAGATCACAATGTGGGAAAATTATGAATCCTTTCCATTGCAATTATCGAAAACACGCTGTGGAATTTAATAATTTAATGTTTATTTCATTTTGAGTGCATTTAAGAGAATGTAGCTACACTTTGAATATACCCGAAATTACAGTACAATTTCAAAATGTGTAATCAACCTTGAGAACCCATGACATGGCTAATCTAATTAAGATTTACAGACCTACGAATGTTTTTTTTCTGTTGAGGAAATTCAGGATGTAAAATTGTAAGTATATTTTTGGCAATTTTTATTAACAGCTAAAGAAGACAGTTTATGTGTATAACTTGCGGTTATTGTGAGGAACCGGTATAGCGTCTATATATAGTTATATCTGAAACATTGTATCAAAAAAAAAAAAAACAAGAAATGTTCCAAAGCAGTTTGTATGTGTTAGTCTATGAAACATTTGCTGGTATGTGGCCATCCATGAAATAGATGCTTTAGTTCATTCATAAAAAGATTTTTACATTAGAAAATAGTTCGTTTGCACGCGGGATATACTATGATGGTGTTCAATATCGGTGAATATTGCACGATTCTGACAATATAAAGTTAACGGAGAAAAAAGATGAGCAGATAATAATTCTTAAATACAATTTTCATTCTAGATACCTCTACTGTAGAATTTCAATAAAGAACGACCTTTATTTCTCTCTTTTCCTTAAATACTTTATAATTAATTAAAAACGAACCGACGTTGTACATCGGCAGCATATATCAAATAATTAACGGACATTTCCGAAGAGACTGTTTCACTGGATGAGGTAACCAATCAGGCTTTAGGAATGATAATAAAATTAGTTATTGTTACTAGTATTGCTTCCTAACAGGACTCAATGTATGTTTTGTTTTTTTACAAAGTTTTCATGTGTTGACACACCGCGATGAAAGTTAAAGACAGCGACATAATCTCTAAATGTAAATTATAGATAATGTTGCAATCGTCAAATCGATGGCTTTTTATAAGTCTAGACGATAAGATTTATTCATCCCTTTACTTTTGTTTTGTGGCTATAGAGAGGTTCTACAACTGGGAAAACGTATTAACCAAATTAATTTCGTAGGAGACACCTCTATCGATTATTCGATCAGGAAACAATGTGCAAATTGGAATTAGTCACCTTTGAATTTCCCTTTGCTAAGATGTCTTTATTTTTATCAGTTTAATTTATAAATCAAGGACTATTTGTTATAATGGGTTATAATGGTATTTGAGGACCCATACTTTCCATGATATTTGAAAGCTCCATTAACTCATCCATTCGCCTGAGAGTCTAAAAAATTATAAAGGCATCGAACACAATTCTAAAAAAAAGTTTAACATTTACAATGGGTTTGACCTGGTAGATAGAATGTTATTTTATATTTTTTGTCGTGACACAAATATGATATATTGAATACCTTTTCTATCCATTTTGTGACTTTCAGGTCAGATATATAGTCAATCTACGGTTGTATAGATAGATAAAATGCAGCTTCTAAACGTTGTTTCATACACACACACTCTCTCTCTCTCTCTCTCTCTCTCTCTCTCTCTCTCTCTATATATATATATATATATATATATATATATATATATATATATATATATATATATATATATATATATATATATATATATATATATATGTGTGTGTGTGTGTCTGTGTGTGTCTGTGTGTGTGCATGTGTGTGTCTTGTCTACGTTTTGTATTTGCCTTTGAGAAACAATTATTAACAGTCCAAATCGCTCAGGCAAGTTAGATACTAGTTTTCCAGTTTTGTTGTCAGTTTATTTCATTTATCTTAATCAATTCCTGACACATGTGATCCATTGCTGGATCCAGTGCACTTGATAGGACTGTTATTCACCATACCATATGATATATATATATATATATATATATATATATATATATATATATATATATATATATATATATATATATATATATATATATACATGCACACACATAAACATATATATATATATATATATATATATATATATATATATATATATATATATATATATATATATATATATATATATATATATATATACACACACATATATATACGTGTGTGTGTGTGTATATATATATATGTTTGTGTGTGTGCATGTGTATATATATATATATATATATATATATATATATATATATATATATATATATATATATATATATATATATATATATATATTGTCATGATAAATTATTAGCTACTTGACAATCCATCAGCAACATAAGGTATGTCAAAAGGGCAATGCTCAATGAGAGTCCTAGATGATGAAAGATAGTAAGTCTGTGATGTTTTGTCGTTTACAGCTACTTCAGGATTTAAAGTAGGCAAGTAGAAACGAGTGTTTTGATGTTTACTTATAAATTTGCTAATAAAAGAAGCTTGTAAAGGGTTCGCCCATAGAAACAGATATGCATTGCACTGGGAGAAAATATGTCAGTCTTTGTATCGACAATAACGTAAGCATTAGCGTTGGTTATCTTATTTCCGAATGTGGTGTAATTTTAAGGGGCTCTATAGTAAAAGAAAGAAAAATCATTGAATATTTTAGTATTCACACAATCTTTAACTTTCTCCAGTGGAATCATATGTGTCTGTCACGCTAAAAGTATCACACTAAAAGTTCAAATTTTGTGTGTCTCAAATTTTTTGTTCTAAAATGCAGAGTAATGTACTATATAAAAGCAAAATTGAGCGGATACTTGACATTAGCCGCTCCCCCATATTTCCATCCTAGTTTAATTTGCAAAAATCTTCATTTATCCACCCACTTACCTACTAGCGTTCAAACATATATAACATTTTTGCTTAAAGCATTGCACCCTTTACTTCATATAACAGTCTTGAATGAAAAGCCCGTACATGTCCTGCTTTTAGTATTCCTTTGCTTCATTTTCCCACATTTAATTAGTCTTAATTTAAAATATTAATTTATGTTCCTTTATGACACAAGCTTGGATAGACACTGTCAATTCAATCTATTTGTGTGGCTTTAATATTTGAACTCGAACAAAGTACACTGTAGTAGTCTGAATTCATCAAATGATTCTCTCTCTCTCTCTCTCTCTCTCTCTCTCTCTCTCTCTCTCTCTCTCTCTCTCTCTCTCTCTCTCTCTCTCTCTCTCTCTCTCTCTCTCTCTCTCTCTCAGCATGAAAGTAAATGAGTAAGAATCTACAAAATCCTATACTAAGTCAAGAACACCAATGTAATGTAATGGAAATTATTTATAAACTGACAAATTTATAAACATATCTGACAAGTATTTATTTCTATCAAATATTTAACATTTATTAGTTCAACATACTTGGGCCTAATGATTTACATTCATTAGGCCCTAGCTGGCACCAATTTTTCAAAATATTACAAAAAACATATTTTCTCTCTGGTAAAAGCTGTTGGGTTGAATAGACAGTAATCATTGCTATTATCGAATGATATTGTTTTCATTGGTAGCACGGTGCATACAGTGTTTCATTACTTGGTTTCTTATAATCTTATTCCATTTAACTGTATCAAAACTTATGAATAAACATGAAAATAAAAATCGTGCTCGGTAATATTATCCGATTTATTTACAAGAATACATATGGATTAAATAAATAATTATGGCGCATCTGTTAATTACACTGTACGCATTTCGATGATGTAATAACTAATCTTCTCTTTGAGATAATTTCAAGTAAGGTTAACCTTATCAGGGTTGATTCGTGACTGTGATAAAACGACATTGCCCTGACATGGTCGGGTTAACATAAAAGTCTTCTAAATGCATTCATTATTCCGTGTGAGTATAAAAACAACTGTATTATTGACATATCGGAGAATATAGACTAGACAAATGTAAATCTATCGGCAAGAGAATGTGCTACACTAAAAATGCATGTGATAAGAAAATAGATAATAGAAATTTTTAAAGATTTGCATAACCAATTATATTCTCTGTTAAAAAAGGCTTTTTCATTGACATGAAACCTAAAGAAAACAATAATTACATGCATAAATAAATAACAATTATTGTTTTGGTTCTTCTTAACGTTATTTTGATGGGTGAAATGACATCAAGCATTTTAGAATATTGTTAAGTATTATTACCTTTCGTAGCCTAACGAAATACATGCGATTGTCTTGAAAATTCAGTCTGAAAAAAAACACATTTATGTAACATTTATGTAAACTTTTCAAGACAAGTTCAAGAAAAATTATAAAAATGACAATAACTAGTCATTAAGGCATGACCATCGCTTCGTTGTGTAGATGGTTCAAACCATTGGCGATTCGGAGTGTTTATAAATTGTGTTTAAGGAGATAGTCCTTTTAAGTTATCTGTTCATGTCAACTAACTATGCATACTTCTCTGCATTCAATTCATAGCAGAAGAATACGTATTTTATTAATGTACTAAAATGGTCTGTCACGAAAACGAATCTTAGTGTCATTGGAATTTTCGTTTAACTGGGAGAAATGTATGCAGGTAAACTTTAGTAAAATATTTAGCGGTATGACTCCATATTCTCCGTATCAAAAGATTTCTAAAGGCAACAGTCTCAGTATTAGGAAACACCTAAAAACACAATTCTCAGTATCAAGGAATGCCTAATGGCAACAGTCTGAATATCAAGAGATACATCAAGGCACCAGTCTTTATATCTAGAATTGCCTAAAGTCAACAGTCTCATTATCAAGACATACATATAGTCAACATTCTTTGTATCAAGAAATATCAGGGATACTGAAAATACCAGTCCCAGTATCAAGAAATACCTAAAGCCAACAGTCTCAGTATCAAGAGATACTTAAAGCCAACAGTCTCAGTATCAAGAGATACCTAAAGGCAGCGGAGTATACAAAAATACCTAAAGTCAACAGTCTCAGTATCAAGAAATACCTAAAGCCAACAGTCTCAGTATCAAGAGATACCTAAAGGCAGCGGAGTATACAAAAATACCTAAAGTCAACAGTCTCAGTTTCAGGAAATACCTAAAGCCAACAGTCTCAGTATCAAGAGATACCTGAAGGCAGCGGAGTATAAAAAAATACCTAAAGTCAGCAATCTCGGTATCAGGAGATACTTAGTATGTGTGTACATGTTTTGATGGAATAAATGCGTGGTTAAAGCTAATTGTGTTATAAAAGAACATTTAAGAGAATACAAAATGCTGATTTGTTCTTCAAACATAAAACGTGTTTAAAACAACGAAGATTTACAGATATCATGCGATGATGATAGCATGAAAAAAAGCGTAATTAATCCTAATCCTAATAACAATGTTGGTAAATCAGTAATGTATAAATTACTGAAGAATAAATTACGATTTGAGGTAGATAAGTACACAAATCTGATGTCGGCTACATTTACAGTATAACTTTAAAAACTCGTACACTAGACATAATTTTTAAAAAAATACAATTAATGGAAAAAATGTGCTCCATTTTAAACAGAATATCTGAAGAAGCTGTCGTTGAATCAAGAAAAGGAATGGAAAAAGTTAGCATAAATATAAAAATCAATCATACGTTTGAAAGTATTAAGAAACATTTTAAATTGTGCAAAAATAATAGTTCCGTGTGGATGGATTTCCTGCTGTCTTGTTTACAATGCCTAATGACGGCAAACGGAAAGTATTCTCCTTGTGTACTGTCTAAGATGGCTGACAGTATTTATGCCACCTTTACTACGTCCTGAAAGTCCAGATGCTTACACAAATACCAATCAATTGTGGGAACAACTCAATAAGGACAAAGAATAATATACACTGGAGTAAAAGAATGGTTATCTGAACAATCTAGCAGCACATTGTACAAGGAAGTAAGAAAGACATGTCCCTTCATAAGGATCTATGCTAGTCAATGGATGTCCATTGGTAGGTAGACTCTGGTGACAAGCAGACAACTAAAACGTACATTGAGTAATGACGTATGTCTCAATGTTGTCCTCACTAAATGTAATCTATCAATCTTCATCATTTCTAAACGATATGCAATGTGTACTCATTTATATTTGAGATATACAAATCAACATTTACATTCTACTACTGAATGCTATTTTGTGGCTTTATAACAATATAATTTTATGTCATTATTTCTATCAATAAAGAAAGTAAATTTATTTCTACTCTCTATACACTTAAGAAATTACAAAGTGGCCTAAGAAATAGTTGGATGTTATTAAGAAATTTACAAAAGTCAAAGGAATCCTTTCATACCAGTTTAAACAAATTGAGTTTCAAAGCTGTCCATTCCTAACTGATAAAGCTACTATACTATACTATACTATACTATACTATACTATACTATACTATACTATACTATACTATACTATACTATACTATACTATACTATACTATACTACACTACACTACACTACACTACACTACACTACACTACACTACACTACACCACACCACACCACACCACACCACACCACACCACACCACACCACACCACACCACACCACACCAAACCACACCTCACCACACCACAATACAATACAATACAATACAATACAATACAATACAATACAATACAATACAATACAATACAATACAATACAATACAATACAATACAATACAATACAATACAATACAATACAATGTAAATAATATAATATAATATAATATAATATAATATAATATAATATAATATAATATAATATAATATAATATAATATAATATAATATAATATAATATAATATAATATAATATAATATAATATAATATAATATAATATAATATAATATAATATAATATAATATAATATAATATAATGCATGTTTAAAAGTGCTGGAACATTGCACATGATTTGAATAATAGATGCAATCAACCACACTTTTATCTTCATTCCTTCATGCTGATTCTACTTTTATTTTATAATTTATCTGTATGAGAGAGAGAAAAATTGGCTCGAAGAAAGCATCTTATACTTTACATATTTTTAATTTAAGCATGAATACAAAAGTTGCTCTATACAAACGGTATATATTTGTTATTCATAAAGAGCATATAATTGTTATTTTAAAGGGTATATAGTTGTTACATATAAACAGTATGTAGCTGTTTACAAACAGCATATAATTGTTATATAGATAGATAGATAGATAGATAGATAGATAGATAGATAGATAGATAGATAGATAGATAGATAGATAGATAGATAGATAGATAGATAGATAGATAGATAGATAGATAGATAGATAGATAGATAGATAGATAGATAGATAGATTAGATAGATGGATGGATGGATGGATGGATGGATGGATGGATGGATGGATGGATGGATGGATGGATGGATGGATGGATGGATGGATGGATGGATGGATGGACGGACGGACAGACGGACAAACAGACAGACAGATAGATAGATAGATAGATAGATAGATAGATAGATAGATAGATAGATAGATAGATAGATAGATAGATAGATAGATAGATAGATAGATAGATAGATAGATAGATAGATAGATAGATAAAAACTGTTTAGATTATGCATGGCCATTACTGGATTTTCCAAGAAACTCATTATCATAACGATACATAATTTCACTTCTGCGTCGATAACAAGACAACCGTGAAATTCTTAGAAGCTCATTAGGTAAATATATGACTAAGGAATTTATGAGTTCAAATCTATCAAAGCGCAATTCATTTTCTTCCCGTCCAATTTTATTCTGAATCGGAAAGGATAACTATGTAGTTGCTTGAGCATTGATTTTGCTATTGTAGCTATTTGTCATTGTCAAATTTTCAAACATTATTTTATAAGTTTAGATAAAATTTTAGTTTTAAAAGATAATGTCAAAGTATAGATCTATCATCATGACAATACCCAAGTGCAAATGTATCTACAATACCCCATTTTTCACAATAGCGTTTGTCATCAAAATTATACAATCCACGTTTGATAATGACATCTGTTTCGAGTTTATGATGATTAGTTCGAATTGCCATAGCTCTCATAAAATAGCTAACACCTACACTCAAGCGCATACTTGTAGTCATCAAATTTTATAAACTTTTTAACAAAATCACGAGGCAGACCTTTTGCTTTTTTTGTTATTTTATTATTGTCTAACAATACGGCATACATTTTACTACGTAATCCGATAAAGTATTTGATAGCGCTCGAGTTCATTTCATCTTTAAACTTACCAATAACCTTTTTATTTGTGTCGTCATGAAATTTACTGTCACGTGGATAATCGGAAAGATCAAACAGATGTCGATTATTGTACATGTCCTGATAGATGTCCTCACATTCGATTTCATATACGATTCATCAGTATCAGTAAACAATAATCTACTAGCCGGCCATGATTTTTAACAAAATTATAATGAAAATCGTACATCATCCACTTTGATAAATCTAACACTGCACTCCAACATCGATCTTTGTTTAGTTTTAGATTTTAGTTTTTCTTTTTTTGTTTCGCAACAAGATTTTCATTAAATATTTTCATGCTCACAAAATCATCATTGACACAAGTTTGTTTCTGCGATTGACATCATTAACTATTTCAATATTTACGCGTTTCCTAATATTCTCCATCGTCTTACCAAAAACGGAATTGTTCATCAGTTTAAAAAAGTTTTTCTCAAAATCTGTTTTCGCTGCAGCTCTTCTTGAAGTGTTTGAGTTAATATAACCTCTCATCCACGGCGACTGATTAAATTTTAGTACACGATGAACTTTTCTCAACACAAGACCAGCATCGACTGCTTGTTTTAAAACTTTGTAATGCAAAACATAATTTTTTATTAAGTAAATTTGGTACTAGTTTTTTGACCATGGAATGTTGCCTTGGTGATGCTTGGTGACGCTTGTTGTTCTTTTGATAACAAACTATAATCTATAACCATCGATTCCGCACAGAAAGGGTAATCGTTATGTAATTTGTGTAGCGAATTTGGATAATCAAGATCAACTTCAACGAAATAGGAAACATCGTCAAACATCGTATCTTTTTTTTTGTCTCTGATCTCGAAATCTGTCTCTGATAGAAATCAACCGTGATCCAATGAAATCCACCAAAAGGCATTGGTTCTGCCATCGAATACCGTAAAGTTATTACAATCTAGATAAATATATACTTCGAAGGAAGGTCAGGGTTATACTGTTTCAGGTATTTTTTGTTTGCTTCAGCATATTTTTTTTATCATCACGCTAATACCGCCTCGGATACCTTTTTCGATAAAATTGAACATATCAACATCATCAGTAATTCTAACCTTACCTTAATAAACTTTAGCAGAGCATCCCATGACAACCCAGGGGCAGAATAATACCAGCAAGGATCTAGTCCATAATTATTATAACTCACTTCACGAAAACTTTCAAAAACATCTGCTAATAATAAACACATTCTTTTCAAATAAAATCATGATAATCACCAAAAAATCACAATCAAACTCTTTCAAATATCTTGTGCATACCTCTACTCATCTCATCAATCAAACTCTTTCCAGATATTTTGCATACCTTACTCGTCATTTTTATAAAATTTTTAAGTTGAGTAAAATTTGTCTTTGTCAGGTAAAGATGTTTCATCAAATTTACTCCAATCGTCGAGGTATTCATACGGAAAAACTCCTTTTTTTAGCTAGTAGATTAAATTTATCTCCAAAACAATCTGTTAGGTTATCAAATTACTACAACCTTTTACTAACTCATCTAACGAGGCTGCCATAAACTGCAGGCTGTCAATGAAACGCAATTTACCTAGCGTAACTGACATGTACTTTTCAAAATTTTTTGGAATATTTGATGATGTTTGAGTTTTATTTTTTTTTATATCAGGATCACCAAAAGCTTCTACTATAATATGATCTATCATATCCTCGAAAAAATGTGCTGAATAATAACTGGAATAAAATCTGGAGATGAAATTTTAAATTAATAAAGCATGAAATTTTGAGCCGCTCCACGATACTGTCCTGTCAAATGACAATGGTCACGTACAAATGACAATCCGTTCAAATGTACAATTTTCAGTCAATCAAAAGTTTTTTTTTTTCAAAAAAGCTTTTTCAATTTCAAATTTCGCTTGCTGATGATTCTTGTTTGAGGTTGTTGTGGTGTTAATTTTAACATTGGCTTTACTCTTTTCAAACGATAAGTAATACTATCAACTTTATTAATCAACTGCTTGAGAAGCCAGACAGCTGGATTTTTACCACGATATAATTTGATTGATTTAGACAATCTAGAATCAGTACAACAAACTACCTTGGACGCTACTCCACACGGAATATGATTTTGAACTTTTTTGTACTCGATTGATTAGGATTATTTTCTACGACAAGTACAGGTTGAAGTAAGCATTCGAAATCAGCGTATATGACGAAAGAAATTTTTAGTTTGTGATTATTATGGATAAACTGTAACACACTATCTTTTTTTTTTTGGATTGTTATTCTTTGCACATCACTACAGTACTGCAAATGCTTTTGTAATGTTTCATTGTTTGTACAACAACATGCAAGCAGCGGTAACAAAAAACTTTTTTTTTTTTTTTTTGTTTACTGTTTACCAACTAGTCCGTTTAAAGTTTTTTTTTGTATCCAAACCATAAATGATTTTTTTTTAATCCAAACGTAATGATTTAAATAAATATAGTTTTATTGTGTGAAGCTTTTTCTGAAATATATCTCAGATATACATCCTCTTTCTTCATCTAGTCCGAAAACGTTAATTGAAACATTTTTTTTGCTTTTCAAATTTTGGTATTTGATTTTCTGCCACTGAAAAGTTAATATCTTTAAAATGTAATCTAGACACGTGACTGATATACTTCTCAACACGATCAGCGTTTTTTTTTGCTGGAAATAGTGCGGAAAGAACAGCCCATTGGAAACATTTTTTATCTACGTTTTTTATTTTTATACAACATCTTTTACTTTTTATTTTTTTTTTGGCAGGTTTTTTTATTTTACGAACTACCTCGTAATGCGTTATATTTCATCGTGTGAAAAACAATATACCTTTGATCAAATCAAACTTCCAACCCGAACCTAATTCAGCTAAATTCCTCTATTTTTTTTCCAAATTTTTTTGGTTGGTATTTTTTCATCAGATAGTGATAAAAGATCAGTCCAAGTAAAACACGTCTTGATTTTGCGTTTTTGCGTAAGGTTCTGGTTCTGCAATTTCCTTTTTAGTTATTCTTCTTCTTCATTATAAAGTAACTTTGAAAATATAACATGATATTGCACAAATAATCTGATACTTTTGTGTTTTTCGAGCTCACGTTTTACAGTTGTCTGTAGTAGGTGGTAAAGATTTGTTGTTGTAAAATTTAAAAAAAACAATTTGATTATCAAACTGATAACTATTATCAAAACCTGCAAAAGCAAAACGCTATTTTATTAGGTTCATAAAGCTTCTCTTAGCTATATCACGCAATTTTAACATTATTATATTATATATAATATCTAATATTTTTTTTCAATATATTATTTAAATAATATTATATATATAATGATAATAATAAATAATAAAAAAATTGAAAATAATAAAGCACCGCAAAAAAAAAAAAAATTCAAACTGCGCATCAAAAAAAATCAATTAAAATAAAAAAATATATATAAATAATGACAGCAAATCTAACAAAACACAAATGAAAAGCAAACAGCATATCAATTCACCCATATAACTTTATCTCACACTGCGCATGCGCGAAAAATCAATTAGAGATAATAAAAAAAAATTACCTATAATATAATGACAAAATCTGACAAGCGCACGTGAGCAAGAGATTTATCAAATTCACCCAAAAGTATAATAACTTAAACGCTGGAAATGTAATTAGTTCGGTTATTAACATTAAAACTAGAATATGTTGGCAAAAACGTCAGCGGGTTATAATATTAGTGTAAAGGGAATATGCCGAGAGATTAGGATTGCAATTTTAGAAAAGATTTTATTTACACGTTGTTTTTTGCGATGATATTCCAGAGGGAAACGAGTGTATATCATTATAATGGTAAAGTCACTGATGATAATATTGAAAATTTATCCTTACAAGATGAGTTTCAGCCGCATCCGGTCTTTGATTTATACGAGGCTAACGATCGCGGTATTATTAGAAACAGAAAAAAAAAAAAAAAAAATAAAATAAAAATATAAAAATATATATAGTATAAATGTTAGAGGGTAACTTAGAGTTAGAGGAACATCAACAAATCAAGTTCGTTATATGGTCATAGGTTTGTTTACGAGGTGTTCAACGGATCTATACCCAATGGTCTGGTTATTAATCATATCAATAATAAAAACTGATAATCGATTGGAAAATCTGGAGCTAGTGACCCAACAGGAAAATGTGAGAAAAGGAAAAGGTGGTGGTATTAATTTTAGATGCCCAATAAAACCTGTTATTTCAAAAAAAAAAACCTCGAAACGGATGAGGAGATCAATTCAAATCGATTTCAGCTGCGGCGAAATATTATAAATAAATCCCGCAGAGCGTAAAATTTGTAGCTGATGGAGCAAATAAATCAAAAATTTCAAGCGAATACGATGCTAGGATTGGTTTTTAGATATGATGATTAATAATTTTTGTAATTCGGTTTTAGTTTTTAAGATATGATGATCAATGATTTTTGTAATGCTATGAGTCAAACATCAATGATGAAATGCTATGTTCGTTATCGTCGTTAAATTTTAGCGTTCACTTACTTTTTTTTTTTTTTTTTTTTCTGTTTAGTAATATTTATGAGAATCACCTTGCATGCATTACAATAACATCAATAATATAACCCAACAAACATTTTCTTACCGCTTCGGCTAGTTCGTTATAATTTACTATATTAACTTTTTGGTGATATTTTATCTCATCATCATCTTATAATAATAATTAGATAAAAATATATTATAATAATGGAATGATGAAAACGACTCGCTGAACTACGAAAAAGAAGATATAAGATACTCAGCGATAAGTCGTCAGTATATGATAAGATAGATATCATAAGATGATCAAAGATTTTATAGACAAATCTAATTTGTTTATAACAAATAAGATATATTTTATATAACAATATGATATGATGATGATGAAATAGTCACTGTTGATGAACAGATAAAATTACAGCAGATTGCAACAACTAAACAGATATAATACAAGTATCAACATGCTAAAAAAAAAAAAAAAATAAAAATTAAAAAAAAAAAAATAATTAAATTTAATTTTTTACCGAACAGTTTTTTGGCAGTTAAAACTTTTTTTTTTAAACAAAATTCCAGGCCGTCAGAAAAATATCAAATTCGATTTCATATTTGTCAAGATTTTTAATCTAATGACGATCTCTGACGATCGTAAGCAGTATCTAATATCATCATGTAAACCAGTAAAATGTAAATCTGTCAAACAAAAATGAAAAAAATAATATATTATATCATATAATCTGCTTAATGGGATCCAACTGTTAAATTTATCACTATACCCACGCCATTTGACTAAACTTTTATCCCCTTTTTTTCTAATCACTTTTCGATAACAAAAACATCCTGCTCAGTTTTCTGTAGTTCTTGTTCATTTTTGTTACCTACAATAGGTTCCCCTGCCAGATCTTTTAAAACTACGTTACAGGTACTGTTAAAAGTACCTTATCAACAACAAATACTTCTTCGCTCAGTTCTTTACTTAAATCCTTTTTCAAATACCTTTTTTCATCAAAGAAATTCTAACTTTATCAAATCAACCTTAAATTTATGTCTTCTAACTTTATCACACCTTAAATTTTGTCTGCGGTACATTTTTTCATTGCTAATATTGGATTTTTAGCTTTTTTTTTTAGGTGTCATTTTGATGGTTCGATGTTTCGTGTTATTATATTCGCCTACGATTTGAGAAAGGTCATCGATGTACCTGTTGGTGTTTCTAGCTGTCATATGTTTGTGTATTTTTTTTTTTTTTGCGATTAAATCTCTCGACAACAACGCTTTTACCTTCGTTTCCTGTAACATATTTTTTTATATTTTTTTGTTCTAGAAACTGTTCAAACTTTTTGTTAAAAAACTCGGATCCATGATCAGTCCAGATTTTTTTGGTTTTCTTTCTGTACTCGTTATTATTTGTTTTAACGCATCAGTTTTTGAAGTTCCTGTTTTATCTGAAACAGGTACACTGAAAGCGTATTTGCTAAAAAAAGCATCTATAACATTAAACAAATACTTTTTGGAAACCATCAGCGCCAACGTTAAACTGAGCCAGATTGGATACATCCACCAAAATCTATTGCCCAGATATCATCTACAGCAGATATTACACCATTAGCAACAACTTTACGTCGTGGGAAACTTTTTTTTTTAGGTCTGTGTAGTTCGACTGCAAGATCATCGTATACTTTTTTTTTTTTTTCGAGAGTCCGAGTTTTTTATATTTTGCTCCATCATTCCCTGAACAAATCTTCTATCAAAACGTTCTCGTAGATTTGTTGGCTCCATATCACGTAATTCGTCTAACATTACTTCTTATCACACATCTAATTTTCGAGTTTTCATGATCACGATAACAGATATCATGACGCATTGCTATTGCATCCACTTGATTATAAGGCTCTTGATGGCAATGGATTGTCGTTTTCATCTAGTTGTTGATCTAGCGGATTTCCAAGGACCAGTATACCGATGACCTGGCAAAGTCCAACCGCCTTTTGGTTTTGGTAATTTTCCAATTTTTATGTATATTTATACCTGACCCTATTATTTCTCTGTTGTTACTCTGTTTGACAGTTGACGTACATGTTTTTATTTTTTTTCAATTTGCAAATCTCTGTCAGTCATCAGAATCACAGTTGCATATCATTCTATATTTTTTAGTCGTCGACTAAAATAATATTAGGATAACCAGATCCTAGCGACGTCGACTGGAGATACTATCTACTTGGGACGTTTTTTTTTTTTAAAAAAATATTTTTTTTTTTTTCCACAGATTGCACAAATACTTTTTAATATTTCCTGTTGTTTTTTTTTTTTTTTTTTTGTTGTTTCATTAATATTTTTGTTTTTTTAGTTTTACACTTGAGACAGTTTTGACATTTTTATATTATTAAGTTTAGATAAAATTAAATTGCGATCTCATCATTAGCGTGAGAAGGTTGCTTATCAAACTGTAAAATAAATTTTAAAAAAATTAAATTTTTTAAAAAATTAAATTCTGGATTTGTCTGAAAAACAATACAATAATAATAAACAAGCAGACATTCCAACAGGTTGGAGTTGATTTGATTGAATAATATATTTTTAAAATTTTTTTTTTTATTTTTTTTTTGATTAATATTTTTTAAAATTTTTTTTTCATATTTTTTTTTAAGTCCAAACGAGTGGAGGAAGTCCAAACGAATCAAAATAATTATTATTATAAACTGCTACCCAATGCGTGCCGATCCGTCATTGAAATCTTGTATATTAATAACACACAACTTACAGCTGACAGATTTTATTGCTGCGAGTTCATCTTTAGAATAAACTCCGTCGAAATCCAAAACGCTCCGTTAAAATTATCAATGATATCAAAATTACTCAACGGGGTCGTCGAAATTCCCTGGTAATTAACCCGTCCGATTCCTAAAAGATTTGGCAGCAGACTTCCCGCTAGTCCCGCCAAAAGTGGAGCGAAAGGAATAATTCCTCCTTGTTTTTTGTTTTGCATTTTGCATTTTCCTTTTTGTTTTTTTTTTTTTTTTTTTTTTTTTTTTTTTGTTTTTTTTTTTTTTTTTTTTTTTTTTTTTTTTTTTTTTTTTTTTTTTTTTTTTTTTTTTTTTTTTTATTATACAATATTTATTTACCACATAAATTTTTGATTTTTTTATTTTCCACGCGCCACCATTACCTTGCTGCTTTCTTCGTTGCGCCAGACGCTGCTGCTGCTGTCCCTAATGTAACCTAAGACTGGTAAAAGTTTAGGTATTATTGTACTAGTTAATACTGATAATGCTGGACCAAGAAAACCACCTTTTTGACAACAATTTTGCCATTGCTGTCATTTGTGCAGCACTCAAATTTAAAACAAAAGTTTTTTTTTTCGATACTTTTTTACTTGATTTTTTTTTTTTTTAGCATTAATTTTTTTTTTTTTTTTTTTTTTTAGGATTTTTTTAATGATACCTGTTTCGCTTTTTGCATAGCAGCTACTAATTTTTTTTTTACTTGGCATCAATATATACTTATATTTTTTTTTATTTTTTTGCCATTTTTTATATTTTTTATATAACTTTTTTTAAATATTATAACTTGAAAATATGTCATTTTATATAACTTGATTGAATTCATAACCTCATAAATCTATCATAAATCATAATCTATACGTCTATATAATCGCGTATCACTACGTATACTAACGGCGCTACGTACCGCCAGGTAAGTTTCAATTTCAATCCCTGTGCTGTCTACAATTCGCTCGTTATGTTTACTAACATCAAAATGAAATAACATAAAATGATAATATACGAAATTCCTCTGCTGATATTTGAGTTCCATCTTCAACATCTTGATATTTTTGCATTGCGTCAAGCAGGTACATGTACGGTCGAGAAATATATTTTTAACGTCGTCATCATCAAAAAATTACACATCGATAGCTCGTTCTGGATATTGCTTTGAATTTAATCTAGCGTTTATTCGTCTGACATCATTGTCTCAAATATTGCATTATTTTGTTGTTGTTGTTACCTGTCGTGCTTGTTGTTGAAATACGACAAAGATATTTCTCGGCAGTTGTTCGCTTGATGTTGTTGTGACCCTCCACGTGTAGTCAGTAGTATTTGGAACCGCTGTCTGATATACCTTATGCTGCTGATGTTAATAAATTCTGTTTGTATGTTTATCAAGCGTGTTTATTTAAATTCTGACATTTTAGGGATTGATGGTTTTTAACGTGGCATCCACAAAGCAATTTGTTTATGATAAACTGTGGCATCCACAAGTTTGTTTATGAAAACCTCCAGACAACCCCCTCCAGATCAAAACAAGCGTTTTGTTTTGCTCTGCTCTCGATCTAAAAAGAAGTATGTTTTACTCCGCGAAATACTTTATCATAATCGCGACAAAAAGCCGAAAATCATGTGCTTAGCGGAAGCATCACTGTAATTTGACGTGATCCTGCTGCAAGTTTTCTTCGCCTAGCAAAACCTTCGTTATAGCGTGGATTTCTCACGTCAAGTGTGTTAAGAAGTAAATTTAACATCGCAGTACCGTTTGCATCTGCAGCTGGTGGTGTTATATTTAGATTATTAAAAGCTGCTGTAAGAGAAATATTATCTTGTAGCGTTTGCATTGCATTAGCAGCTGCAGCAGGTGCGCAATATCTAGCAGCAGCTGCAGCATTAGCAATGAGAAAATTTCTCACAAATTACAGCATTTTCATCAGCATTAGCTCATGTACTATAGCAGCTCTCTTTAAAAATTCTCTGTTGATTCAGCTATACCCCGTCCAGTATTCTTTTGATTCAATACCCCGTCCAGTCTTTTAACCACATCATTGTTATTGCAGTTGATCTTGATTGTCGTCGTCGTCGGAACGAAATAATATTTAAAATTGTACTTGCAACTTGTAGATGACTTGAAATATCTTCTATAGTTTGATTGGCCAGTTGATATCTAGCACTTTTGAATAAACTCCAACCGTTATTTATAAGAGCTACTTCTGCTCCAACTGCAATGCAGCAGGTGGATTGGCTACTGTCATAATCTGACCACGAACTTCTAACATAGCCTTATGTGGCAGTAGAAATACATCTTCGTCTCTGTGTTAAAGTTCTAATACCAGTTTTATTTGGTTCGTTTCGAATTTTCATCAAGTTTTCAACAAACTCGAATTCTGTCACATTCGTTTCATGTCATAAGTTTTCTGTTAACTCGAGATAATTTTTTAACAGACATTTTTTTTTTTTTTATATAAAATTTTTATTTTAGGGGTTTTCGGCGCTGTTTTTTTTTTTATTTTTACGTATGATTTTATTTCACCTTTCTCGGTTTATAATTTTTTTGTTGCTCGCCCTTTGGTGATAATAATTTTTTTTTTGTTTCTTTTTCTTTTGAGTTTTTTTGTTGGAGCGATTTGTAGCTTGTTTTATTTCAGATGCAGTCGGTGGATCTCCTTTTATTTTATCAGCTATTTTTTGTCCCACCGCAGTCCCAGCGGCAGATGCAGCCCCAGTTGCAAAAGCTTTACCAGCGCAATAGCAATTGCAATTTTTTACGCGCTATACCTGGAATATTTTTCAATAACTTTAGTGAATATTTTCCAAAAAATTTTCCTAATATTTTTCTTCGATAAACTTTTTTTTTTTTTTTTTTTTTTGATTTTTTTTTTTTCTTTTGCTTTTTATTTTGTTTAATTTGTTACAATTTTCATTATTAACAAGTAATGTTTTTTACTGATTGATTATAATGTTACTGCATTATTATACTTGATATTTGATCTTCAACTTGATTTAAAGGATAATATATAATATGTTGATCATAATATATTTGGATATGTAGAATATGGCGGGAGAGAACCTGTGAGAATTCTGTAAACTGGGAAACTTGGTGAGAAAACTTTGCCTTTGACTTTGACCTTTGCTACCTTTTGATGATATAGAAGAAGCAGTAGAGCAATTTACTAATATTGTATTTACTTCTGTTATATTTACTGGCAGTTCACTGTCATATGTAATAGGCTGATCAAGTGCAGTGTAAGTTTTCTCAGTAAATCCTAACACTTGTGCAATACTTCTTTCTTTTTGGTTCAAGATTGATTCTATTTTTTTCAAAGTTATCCTAGTTTTTCAAAATGTGTTATAATTTGCTGCTAATTCAAAATTATCAGCCACACCGTTAGCTTTTGTTATGAGCTCTTTTTTTGTTCTTTTTAGATCAGTAATGTTATAAGCTCCTTGTGGAATTTTTTTTTTTTTTTTTTTTTTAGATTTTGTAGATTTTTATTTTTTTTGTTGTAGATTTTGTCATCATTAATCATTTTTTATTAGGTTATAGCATTTTCAGCAAGTACAAGTAAATTTTTCAATTTCAATTATTGTTTTGTTTTCTTTTGCAGTCTAATTTATAGGTTTTGGTTATAATTTATTGATGGGGAAAAATTTTACTAAAAATTTGCGCTATCTTTGACTCACTACTAGAGTTTAGTAATAATGTTGTTTGCATTCCTTTAATATTATATCATTTTACAAAATTAAGTCGCGCGATTAAGTCGCGGTGTAAAGTTTCATATTCGTCAGATGTTAATAATTCACCCGATCTTAGATGATCAAGTATGTCAATTTCATTATCAATTCAACACTAACATTCACTTCATTGATTCTATTAATAACATTAATCTACCTATCATTTAGTAGTTGAAGTAAATATTTTTAACACCAGTTCCTTTTTTTTTTTTTTTTTTTTTTTTTTTTTTTTTTTTTTTTTTTCTTTTTTTTTTTAAAACTAAACACCCTTTTACTAAAAAAATTTTTTTAAATTTACTTTTTTTTTTTGTTTTATTTTTTTTAAAACTGTTTTTTTTGACACCTTTTCATTTTTTTTTTAAATGAATCATATTTCTCATCAATTTTCTGTAACATCGTGTTTAATCATTTAATCTTTTATTTCATCAATTTCGTTTTTCGTCATCTTTCATTTTTAGCAGCAATCTTTTCTTAATCTTCTTTATTCGATAATTTTTCTATTCTGCATCAGTCCACTTGCTTATATATATTATATATCTTTATATTTTTTTTTCTTTAAAAAATCATCATATTCACTACTTTTTTTATCTCATCATTTGCTCTTTTTTAAAATAAAAAATTTGATCTCCAACTTCCATAAACTTTACAGTAAGATCACCAACTCTTTTGTTGCTCCTCTCTGATATCTTTTTGTCTCTCTTTAAATTTTTTATAATATTTGTTATTTTTTTTTGTTAACTCTGCTAATCTTCGCTCAAATTTTCAGCGCTCTTGTTTCGAAGTTCAAGTTTCTGTTTCAATCGATTGTTTCTAGCTTGCAGTTCAGCTTCATTTGCTGTAAGTAGCCTCAATCAGTTTTTTTTTTTTCAAGTTCTTTTTCACAATCTTTTAGTAGCAGCTTTTTTTGCAGTTTCTTTTTTTCCAACCAAACCTTTTTCCTTTTTCTTTTTAAGTTCTTTTTTTCTTGGTTTTTAGTTTTTAGGTTGTTTAGTGGTTAATTTCAGGCTTCCTAATAACCGGCTGAAAAAATTGAGCTGCTGTTGTTTCTGTAGCAGTTACTTGCCCACGTCGTGCTTCTTGTACTTTTTGCTTAAGTGATGCCTGAGATTGAGCAAGTTTTTTTTTTTTTATTTCTATGT
The DNA here is from genome assembly GCA_016746295.1 of Potamilus streckersoni. Taxonomy (NCBI): domain Eukaryota; kingdom Metazoa; phylum Mollusca; class Bivalvia; order Unionida; family Unionidae; genus Potamilus; species Potamilus streckersoni. Next base: position 757,349 of record JAEAOA010000324.1, on the reverse strand, counting down.
GTTTCTGTATTTTGCTCGTTTGTCCATTATTATTATTATAAATTTTTATAAAATTTAAAAAATTTTATTGTAAGTAAAGTAAAAACAACAAACATTTTAAACTGTATCATTTGTAAGTTTATCAAACAAAAAAAAAAATTTATTTATCTTTTTGTAGCATTACGATAAAAAAATTCAATAAACTTATCTTTTGTAAACGTTCACCGCATTGTTCGCTTGCAATATTTTAAACGTCAACATTATCATCCTGGAAATAAATAAAAAAACCCGTATTTCGCCTAATAAAACCTATCAACATTATAAAAAACCTTCAACGAGATATTTCGCCTAAAGAAACATTATAAAATCCTTGAGATAAACTGATAAACAGAATTACACTGTTTGTTAAAAACAGTGAAATCTAATCTTATTTTTTCATCTCCATGTTTTTAGCGGAATATTTAGCAAAAAAAAACTATCTTATGTTCATCTGCATCAAGTTGATTAACTGGAATAAGATCTTCTGGCTGCCTAATTATAAAAAAATCTTCACCAGCTTTAAGATCATCACGAAGCTTTTTATTATATCACTTAATAACTCATACTTATCTTGCTGTGGATTGATTGTGTAAATATAAACTCTATCGTAGTTAAAATATCACCAAGTAAGTAAAAATAAGCAAATTTGTTTTTTTTTTCCAGTTCGCCCAACAATAAGATAATGACAATCAGGAAGTTCATTGTTATGTTTATGCTTCATGTTCTCTCTGTATCAAAGTTTTAATATCAACGATTTTGTATTTTTCGTATATATTAATATAGTGTTGATAATTTTATATTAGTAGTAAATAATAATATTTTATATATAAAAAAAATTAAACAATATAGGAAATTTTTGGACCACATTAAGATTTATCAAAGGTGACTTATCCAAGGTATGCAACTCTTGATCAGCTCAAAAATCAAAAAAATCAAATCAATAATTTACAAAATCTACCAGTGTAGATCCAGATGAAGTTGTCATTTTCCAGGACAAAGAAGGACGATTAAAGACGAGTAATGTAAAACTGTCAGATGTAGTTGTACGAAATCCTGCGGTGCTAATAATATTGTTACTTTTAAAATTAAAATAAAGATTAGGTCAGTTAATGAATATTGGTAAAAAAACTGGTGGTGATTTAAGGGAAATTGTTATGAAAAAAAAATAAATACATATCTTGGAAACCCAAACTATGATGGGGATGCTAATAAAAAAAATGTTGATGATCAAGAATCAAAGTGATGTCGTGAATCATGGACGAATTCATTCAACAAACAAAAAATGCACAGCATTAAAATCTCAAAAAAAAATTTTTTGATGCATCAAACAAAAAATACATTGATTTTGAAAATCAAAAAATAAATTTTTTAAAAACAAAATTAACACGTTTTTTAAATTTTTTTCAACATCAAAAAACATAAACAAATTTTTTGAAAAAAAATCCAAAATTTTTTGAATATTACACCGCTAATATTAACACAAAACTCAATGATATTAACACAAAACTCTCAATGATATTATTAGTGGAATTCCTAATATTGTTGAGAAAACGAGTATGGATTAAAATTCCTCACAAACAGATTAAAAATATTGTGTATACTGTTGTCTGGTTGGTACTGTGGACACCAAAAAAAATTCTATCAAATCACATGCAGAAGTTACTGGTGTGTATAGATTGTCAGTGTTAGTGTGCAAAGTTTAAAATATATTACCAAATTATCATCTTCATTTATATATATCATCTGGATATCTATCTGTATATTATATATATTAAATATTCTGAAAAGAATTTGTAAAATTGTTGATAAAAAAAAAAATTTAAAATTAATTTTTTTTTGGTTTGTTTGAATTTTAGTGAAAAAACTGCTTTAATTGGTGTGTTGATTTGTATGAAACTTTAACTAGTGTTTGGAATTATGAAAACAAATATTATAAACATAGGACTATGTGAACAAATATTATAAAAAAAAAGTATAGTTGATTTCAATTTCAAAAGATATTTCCAAAACAGGATGTGGACGCATAATACAATACTATAAATATATCATAAAAAAAAAAATGGTGCGTTAAAAAAAAAAAATTGGTGCAAAAAACTACAACAAGATCCTTCGAGTAATAGTAATATATCTCCTTGTTAATGACCAGTTCTGGTATAATTTCAAGTGGGGTATCATTAAATCCCTTTTTTTAATATATCTCCGGTATTGGTGTTTCACTTACAGCGGCGTGTAAAAAAAGTAGAACCAAGACTTTTGATAAAAAAGCACGGTTGTTTAACATCAATTAAAACTTACAAGAAACTACTTGATCAATCCGGTCTTACCTACGAG
>JAEAOA010000324.1:735000-752500 GCA_016746295.1 Potamilus streckersoni | reverse complement strand
TGCCTTTAGGTTTTTTCAATAGCAAGATGCTGATCGTACCCACAGGTTTCATAACACATGACGAGGCTGCACTTTGAGAATCTTTGAAAAGTTTGCATCACAAGTTTCGGATGCCACTAATATGGGTCAACACTTTGCGGTCACAAACCAGGATGGAAGGATGATGGAGGTGATAGCAAATGCAGAAAGAAGTTATTCTACATAGCATTGCTCAAAGTAAAGAAATGATATGTGCAGTTGAGAAATATTTAAAAGATTATGTGATCATTCAGTTGAATGTTTAAACTGACAGCGAAGGGAACACTGGTAATTGAGTAAATTGTACTTGAAGTAACTATAAGACCGGTTAACACATCCAAGAGCTCAGTTTTTTGAACGGGAGAGGGGGTTCAAAAATTAAAAAAATGACCCTAGATTTCCTCGAAAGGGGGCTAAAGCAACGTCTATGTGTCTACTAATAGTGTACAGTATACCCAATAAACGTGCGCAAGCCTAAAACAATGGTCAAATTTCAAGTCATTGAACGTATATATGTGTACGGGGGTTTGGGTGAGGTTTGCCTTTGGTGGTTGCTGGGTTTCTGGAACCACTCCCAATCCGTCCCTGACAGAAAAATAAAGCAGGTGGTCAACAATAATCTCCCATAACATAATGTTTCCTAAAATAAGCTGTTTATAGAATGATATCATTATAATTAAATCATTAAAATTCTGTAGCTTCTAGTGGCTTCGCCGACCCCTCAAGCGTTCTATTATAAAATTAATTTGAATCAAATATTATCAGCAATGGCAAATTATTATCGGCCCTATTGACATCAATACGTGTTTTGCAATTTGGAACAGCAAAATACAAACCGGCAAAGTGACGTCGCTGGTTTATTCAAGCAAAAGAAGCCTCTTAAAGCTTATTAACAGTGCGATGTCACTGGTTTATAAGCGAAGTGTAAGTGTTTCTACACAATACGCCATAAGTATTTCATGAACTACTTCAGAAAAATAGGTACAAGCTATTTTAATAATTTCCTCTGCTAATATATTTGCTAATGCAAAGTCCGTCAGTAAATTCATGAATTAGCACAAATAAAAAAACAGTAGCAGTGTCATTTATTTGCAATGATGACAATTTTAGAGTAAAACGTGAATCTTAGAGCTTAGAACGAATTGAAGGACTAACATTGAATGTCCAATATATATGTACAATTTTATTTTCACATATGTTTAAGAAACCTCTTCTTCTAATTTTTTTTCCTGCAGCTCTGTCGCAAAATAACCTCTTTCACTTTGCTTTTGAACGCAATCGTTGAGCACACCAAGAGTTTAAAAATGGAAATGAAAATAAAGCATGCTAAGCTTAAATGATATACAATATATGTCAACCTCGCATAAAACGTTTTGATGAAAACGATTCTGACAAACGATCAAAAGGAAGTGTCTGTTTTTGTTTGCTATCATTTCAAACTGTTACCTTTGACCTAATATAATTATTAAATTAAAAGGATATATGAACGCCTATATAATATTCATAAATATTTTTATAAAATGACTACAACCAGACAATGAATCTCACATGTATACATTTATTATGATATGATGTTCATCATTATCCTCTTCTCATTTACGGCTATGAGAACGAATTACGCATCTCTTATGAGCGGGCTCGTACCAATTCGAGAGATAGATAGATAGATAGATAGATAGATAGATAGATAGATGGATGGATGGATGGATGGATGGATGGATGGATGGATGGATGGATGGATGGATGGATGGATGGATGGATGGATGGATGGATGGATGGATGGATGGATGGATGGATGGATGGATGGATGGATGGATGGATGGATAGATAGATAGATAGATAGATAGATAGATAGATAGATAGATAGATAGATAGATAGATAGATAGATAGATAGATAGATAGATAGATAGATAGATAGATAGATAGATAGATAGATAGATAGATAGAGAAAGAGAGAGAGAGAGAGAGAGAGAGAGAGAGAGAGAGAGAGAGAGAGAGAGAAGAAGAACTAGGTGTAACGCGTGATAATGTAGACACGGCTACATTCCTTCGGGGATGCTCGGCAAGCGAGGGTACCAGGAATTCTATACTAAATATAGGAACTCTCAACTAGTTTGAAGTGGAAAGTCAGGCTGGGTGCTAGCTTCTTTCGAGAGTTCATTTACTAATTTTCATTTTCAGTTCCTAATCTTTTATGGTAATGTCTTGAATTTTTTTAGGTTTGAAGCCAGCATCACGCATGGTTGTTTCAACTTGCGAGAGCCAGTTTTATTCCAATAAAATTACTTATGTTTTGGGGTCTTATTTCTGCCCTTGGATAACCTAAAGATTACTAGGTCGGAGAATATGTTAAGAATTTTTGCCACTGAGTGTAACTTTGGTGAGTTCAGCTTATACATATATAGAAAAACTAGTTCTAGTTATACATTCAGCGTGTACATGTAATACGAAGGTAGATTTTTACCTGTTTGCAAAGATTATTTGTTAAGTACATTTACAAATACAAGAATGAGACATGCACTAGTTGTAAGGAAGCAATCTTTATCAATATATAATATAGCTCTATCAAATACAGTTGATATGCATATACTTTAATGGAAATTAATACAAATATAGTTTAATGAAAATGAGTCCATAAAAGAGTTTGTTTTAATACAATTTAGAGGGATTTCTTATTTTATTATTTTACCAAAAATTTGTCATAACAATACCTTCCGGATGATTTTAGTTGAGTCCTCGAGGCTTGATTAAGAGAAAAAAAATTACATTCATAAAATAATAAAAATCAAAAATACAATTCATAGTCAATAAATTGCAATAACACAATAAACAGTCGTTGTGGTACATTCTGTGATGTTAAAAAATACAATGAGAAAATACTATAATATTCAGTGCGATACAAGTACAGTAAAAAAACACTGCAAACGTTTATTAATATTCAAAGAAGTACAATGAAAAGTATATTATCCAATATTTAGCAATATGAAGGACATATACTAAGCTGAAGAATATCGACCATTACGCATTGGACTCCCGTAGTAATTTCAAGATGGAGTTTAGTACGTGCACTGGATTGTGAAATCCATTTATACACTTGGACAATAGCAATTGTGAAAGTCATGATGGATACCGAAAAGATCAAATGATCCCACGTAAGTACGTCAGAAACAGTAGTAAGGGATTGTCAAAAGACGTGTTACCCAAGATAGCTGCTAAATGTGTAGAGTTTAAAAAATTGCTGTAGAAGTGCCAAATTATTTGGGTGAAGATGAGTAACTTCTGTTGATTTTGTCAGAACAAGTAGTTATATGTCCGTCATATGTCATAGATATAGTAACGACTACGCAATGGCACGGAATATTCATTATACAAAAACGACTACCTTTAGTAACGCGACGTTTACTTTGACATTCGAGTGTGATTTTATCCATAAAATAGACTAATATCTGATTTGAAGAGATATCAAGAATGTGTGGCACGACACGATTTGTCATAAAACGAAAAGTACAGGTTTTATGCACGTTATCCTTATCATCCCAAAATAAACTATTGATGCATTCAGGCTGAGACAAGGGTTTAAGTGTAGGACGAAGTTACAGTGTAAAATATCCTTACCGGTACATTGATTTAAGTTCGATGACGTTAGTGTTGTGTAATACTGATGGTCATCAGATACTAGCATTATGTCAGGTAAGTCAAGAAGTTGTGCAACGTGTGTTGATGACGTGTTAACTGGAACTGGAAATGATTGAACTCGATACGCCTCGAATGGTCGCTGTCGGGACGAAATTGGAATCTGCATCACAAAATATAGGTCGCGATCTTTACGCGTTGCTATAAATGATCCAAACTGATAAAAGTAACGTGGGTCCTTCGGCGTTATTGAATACCCTGGATAATCAGTAGATATCGTCTCGATTGGATTAATTGATTCCACCAAAACATGAGGTGGAATTAGTATAGCAGGTAACTTGCCTGCTGCCAATTCTGCTATTGCTATCTAAAATTTCTCTAATTCATGTTTAATTTGCTGAGATTCTAGCATTTGAGTGGCAATGACTTCTTCTGATTTCTGATATTGGTAACGTATATTTCAGTGTCAAGCAGTGCTTGATCTAGTAGCATAAGGGTTTTTGAGTTTCGACCGATAGCAGCTAACAATTTAAATCGATGATCTACTTGTGAGATATAGGAGGAAAAATCACCTCCATGTCGAGCGAGAACACCTAACATTTTATTATTTTGTCTTGTCAACATATTTATGCGACTAGCTAACGTGGCAACGTTTCCAGTTGTAGCCAAACCAAATAGGAATTTACCTATTGCAAATGAAGCGCAAAATTACTCTTTTTGACACATCTGAAGGCTAAAAAACACCATGCATTAACTCATTAATTAATGAGATGGTTGTGTTAAACTGTGCATTCATTATAAGACATGCTGCATTTATGTGCTATAGGAGGGAGTTTTTTTAGCTACATCTTTAAGACAATGTTGTAATGATTCGACTGAAATGTTCTCTGATAGTTGTATTAGAAACGTGTGGATCCAGTTCTCGGCTGAACAATATACTGGTGAGAGAAAGACTGGAAGATAACTGCATAGTTTATTGCAGACCCTGGATTCAGAGTCAGGAGAAACAGTCCTACGACCCAAATCCACGTTTCACCCATACCTTAAAGAAGTAAAAAAGAGGTTTTAGAGATTTGCAATAAGTGATCAACCCTCAATCACAACAACGGTCAGGCGCACAAAATAAATTAAATATACATAACACTAATCTACAGGTAACTAAGCTGCATTCTGTTCCACAACCAAAATTCCGAACTAATAACATTAACATGTTTTCTGTGGTTAACCCATTGTCCGATCACCACAATCTACCACGATCTGCCAGTGTACCTTATCTTGCCACCAAACATCCACTCAGATCGCCCAATGTACTCCTGGCACATGTGATCTCTTTACCACCAAAATCCAATCAGATCTACCGGTGTACCTTATCATACCTACAACATCCACTGAGATATACCAGTGTATCTTATCTTTTTATTATAATCCACCCAAATCGTACAGTGTACCTAATCTTACTATCAAAGTCCACGCACATAGTCCGGTTTATATTCTATGGCCATCAAAATTCACCCAGATCGTACAGTTTAGCTTCTCTGAATTCAAAGCAATACTGCAATGTATTACAACGGGTTTAGGAATTACGGTACCAATTCAATTTCCAAAGTAAACCTAACGACAATGCTATTAAAAATTCAATAGCCTAAATTTTTGAGTGCCTATGACCAAACGTATATTTATCAGTATAGATGAAACATGGAACTCGGCTTCTGTGCAGATGAAAAGATATGAGCCGCGGTATTTTCTGAACCAATATATATTTGAAATATGTCAGGTGCTAATTTTTTATTGAGTTTTCCAAACTCAAGACTATTAAAGGACTAAAATTCCATCATTAAAACAATGCATCTATTCTTATTCACTTTCAACTAGGATAATGTCTTAAACTATTATTTTTCCTACAACATAACTTACATTATTAACCAATCCTGGTCAGCAAAACCCGTATATAATCTATTTAATGTTCACCCATTACTATGCTGGTTCCCTTTTTCAATTCAATTAGTACCGTGTGTCCTTTATTGTTTTGTTCTAGTAAGGGGAAATAACTTCAAAACAATACGAACAGCGTGGTGTCAATGTTTTGTTGGGGTTTTTTTTAGGAAAAAGAGAAATTCCATGCTTGATAGGTAATGCATTTCCATTTATTTGTTCAAGCTCAGAGAGCGTTTGCTTTTCTTGCTGCAGTTATAACTTATCTAGGAAGCGTCTAATGGTATTTAGCTCATAATTGTCTACATTTCACATTTGAGTATATAATAATTGAATTGAATCCGACCATGAATTATGATAACACCGTTACTCTCCTTTTCATCTGTTAAGCGAATGCATGCTTCAAGCCTACAGCTAAAACCGTTTCAGACAGACTTGCATTTCTCTCGGATATAACCTAATTCTAGATAACAGTTTTTATGAGTTTGACTTCACTTTCAGACACTTATTATTATTATTATTATTATTATTATTATTATTATTATTATTATTATTATTATTATTATTATTTTTCGCTGCAGGTTGTAATGTGCCTGGCAAATCAGTGTAACGGGACATATCCACCTCCAGCTAACAACTACGTTTCCTCTAGGTGGTGTCTTATCTTTGTACACGGAAGAATTATTGCCGTCCATTATGCAAAATATTTAGGACATCAAATCCTTTAAAAGAAGATATGTGTTTAAATTCAAGTTAAAAGAGTCACATGTCCCCCAAGGATATAACTTCTGTATTATCTGTATTATTTGCAATGAGATTATTACATACTACGATTATGTCATTCACCATGGCTAATACATTTATCACACATGAAATCTGAAATATTATTGGACAAAACTGCATATGTGCAGCCGATTTCAACTGGTTTATTATTAAATCAATTAGTAAGAGTATATGCACGAATGTTGTGTTCTGCTGAATATCTGCGGTTCCGCACGAAGCACAGGTCCGATCTTTCTTCTTGTTTAAATTGCTGACGCCATTATGCGTTGTAGCTATTAGGCCATGTGATTCATATCTCTCTTTACTGTTTTTATTCGAAGTAACTGTTACAAATCTTAAGTGTTTTCGTATATGATTCAAACAAATGTTTCAAGTCAAAATGCTGATTATTAGTAAAATCTATGATATTTTTGGAAGTGACGACTTACAGACAATATTATGGTTTTTGGAGGTATAAGAATGTTCAGTTTCGAACTTGACACAATACAGAAGACAACAGTGAAGATGTAATTGTGTGTAATTATGAAATATAGAAAATATTCATATAGAAATAAAAAAAATTATTCTTCAGCATAAATGCGTTAAAAAGAAACTTATTAATTTTATTCATCAATATTATATTGTATTGATTAATGTTCTATATCTAAATGTTATAATTCCACATATTTCAGTTTATAATACGAAATGACATATCTTTTGCTTGAATTAGATTATAAGAAACGCTCCAAAATGAAGTGACAAGAACAGTCAATAATAGTACATAAACAATGTTTTATTTCTGGTAAAATACATGAACTTTAATGGAGAGGTTTTACTAGCTTTATTAAAAGGTGCTGGTTACAATAGTAAAACTAAGAGAATAGACAGTATTTACTGGTGTTATCAAACGGTATTGGTTACAATGGTAAAAAGACTTATCAAGGTTCTTTGCTCTAACTTGGCCACTTGTAATTAGATGTCCATGCTATCGCTTCAAACTAATGAATATTAATGAAAACCAAAATCGTGCTCAGTAATATTTTATTATGCTACACACTAATAAATATAATATAAAAAGTAATTAAAATGTACATTTTTATCACACTGTGAAAAGAAATGTCTATAATCAAGAATCACCCATTCTCTCTTTTAAATCATTTCAGAGAGAAGTAACCTTACCATATTTGATTCCATTAGTTCGTGACTGTGATAACGGACACTGGTCTGTCACTCTTCCTTTCGTTTGTGACTGTGAGAAAAGACATTGCTCTGACAACCCTTGGTCCGAAACAAAGCCACATAAATCTGTTTGAAGCATACAGGCATCCGAGTTCATATAAGTACCATTTTATTCTTTATATATAACAGAATGTAGCAAAGATAAAGATGTAAATATAACAACAAGACAACGTGCAGTATTTTGAGCTGCAACTGGAAAGAATATTGATAACAGAAGTTTGACTGACTCAGCTAGTACCCTATCAGATGCATACGCTTTGAAAGTGCTGCTCTCTGGAAAAGAGATTTTGGAAGATACATAGACGTTAACTCACAGTTAGTGAACAATAGCAAAATGGAAAAATATTCGTCTAATTTTGATAAGTAAAATCTCGTTTATTAAATATTATTAGGTATTAATGCCAGAAGTACATGAGGGGATTTGCTCAAATTTGCTAGCAAATTGATTCCTGTTAATTTCATTCCAAGAAGTGCTCATCTAGAAGATAAATCCGCAAAATGACAATATCATACCAGTTTCGAGTGGCCAACACCTCATTGTTTGGATTTTTCAAGCTTTTGTCAATGTGGAGGGGCAGTGTTTACAAACTCGTGTTTAAGGAGACGCTCATCTTTAGTACTCTGTACGCAGCTATTAGTCTAATATACCGATTTGCACTCGACTCGGAGCAAAAGGAGTGAGTATTTTTACTGAAACCAATCAGTTCTACTATTAGTATGTAAGAATCGTATTCCCTTCTATGGTTGAAGCCAAACATTTAAGTTACGATAAATATTCATTTATGTGGTAATTTCTTGTAAGAAAAATGAAAAACATCTCTCGCATTCTAAATAAAAGTTATGTAAATTGTTCGTTTTATTGCAATCAGTATCATGATTTTCATATATATATATATATATATATATATATATATATATATATATATATATATATATATATATATATATATATATATATATATATATATATATATATATATATATATATATATATACATTTTGGCTTACGGCATTGATTTCTTTCCATCATACAACAACATTTTTCAATGAAAACTCACACGTTGTCAGCTTTGCTTCATTTCCAAAAGTGACAAATTCTTGCTGATAACAGGGATGAATATATAGTTCTTCTAGCTCCATTCACTATGTACTGGTTCTTACAGCATATTTCTGATAGCAGTTTTACTTATATTTAACTGACACTTGGATAGATTGCTGCATATGTTACATCTGTTTTGTGGCTTTAAGAGAGAAATACAAAGGTGATCTCTACCTGTCCTTATGTATGTATGTATGTATGTATGTATGTATGTATGTATGTATGTATGTATGTATGTATGTATGTATGTATGTATGTATGTATGTATGTATGTATGTATGTATGTATGTATGTATGTATGTATGTATGTATGTATGTATGTATGTATGTATGTATGTATGTATGTATGTATGTATGTATGTACGTACGTACGTACGTACGTACGTACGTACCTATGTATGTATGTATGTATGTATGTATGTATGTATGTATGTATGTATGTATGTATGTATGTATGTATGTATGTATGTATGTATGTATGTATGTATGTATGTATGTATGTATGTATGTATGTATGTATGTATGTATGTATGTATGCAGGCAGGCAGGCAGGTAGGTAGGTAGGTATAAATATAGATAGATAGATAGATAGATAGATAGATAGATAGATAGATAGATAGATAGATAGATAGATAGATAGATAGATAGATAGATAGATAGATAGATAGATAGATAGATAGATAGATAGATAGATAGATAGATAGATAGATAGATAGATAATGCAGCATTGGTAACCTAATTAGCTTTTACTTTAAGTTTACAATATGCTGTCTGTCGTAAGGGCTGCCGAGTGAATTAGAAATACTCTGTTTTAGCAAGTTGTAATGTTTTCCGTTTACATCTAGTTTAATATTGCTAACAATGAAAGTATAGAAGAGTGATCTGATGTTATTGAAGGTATTTATTGCTTGATAGAAAGAGTGTAAAGCTTTAGGGAATTGGACTTTTCAAATCGAAACCGATAAAGGCTACATGGTTAGCAGCGGGGGTGGGTGGTGAACCCTACAAATTTTTGCGACAAAATCGATTAAAGCCTCAGAATGCCAAATGGAGCCTTCCTACGAAATCTCATATTTTAACCCAAAAAAAATAAAGACCCCATTTTACAAATGGAGCCTTAGCGATTTTGTCGCAAATACATTGTCATAACCACCCTGGAAATTGCTGCCATCTACGTCGCAAATATGTTGTCATCTCACCCCCCCCTGCTGCTGATTAATACAAATTATTTAACAAAATATTTGATCAAGTCCAATACGATATCGTGACCGAGGGTCGTGTAAATTTATTGTTATAAATCCATATGGGACTGACTGAGCATGACTAAAGTAATTTTTAAATCCATTGAAGTCCATATCGGAACACCATGTCTGCCAAATATTTCGTAGCGTATGTGTATCAACGCCATTGAATACAGCAAAAATATTGCAGTTATCGCGAATAACTTTAGCAATTTGAGTGTATCGTTGAGTGACATATATCACATCAGAGTTTTTATGCCTACCTCGGGAAAATATTCTAGCAGGGTTCTTTTGATTATCTAACATTACATCATCGTACACTACAAGATTGTTTATGTCTCCATCGAGATCTTCTACTGATGGTGCATCATTAATATCAGTAATAAAGTCAATTACACTTTCACCTTTAATTTCTGTTGCATTTTCATTATAATCTTTTAGCACTTCATAGCACCGTTGATCATCTACGGATGGGGCAACTAAATATAATTTATCCCACTTCATAAATCGCTTTATCAAATTAAGCAGCAATTGTGTTTTGCCTGATCCAGATGGTCCGATTATAATGGCACGGACAGAATTCGGAAGCGCTGCGTGGTGTTTTACCGGTTCTCTTCTTTTAGTCGCTGAAAAGTCAATTATATTCATAACTCTATATATAAATTATGGATCTATATTGTGTTAAATGTAAACAGCGTACTAATACAACCGATCAGACAACCATTACAACTAAAAACAATAGACTAGCGCTTACTGGTAAGTGTGTAACATGTGGTACAAAAAAATTTAGATTTTTAAAAAAAAGCAACTCGGAGGTGATATTGCCGCAAAACTTGGAAAACTTCCCGGAACCCCATGGGCAAAATACCCCGGAGAAAAGCACCTTCCAGGATATAGTTACTGTGGTCCCGGAACGAGATTAGATATCAGACTTGATGATCAAAATTAGCCCCGGCCTGGTGAGTATCCGATAAATGCTATTGATAAGGCATGTCATGCTCATGATGTTGCATATAAAAGCAATAATTTGCAACAAAGACATCTCGCGGATGTAAAATTAATTCATGCGTTAAATGCTATTCCCGATAAATCCTTCAAAGAAAAATTGGCTTCATGGTTGTTCAAATCAGCTATGAAAGGCAAATTGTAGAAGATATGTCCTACCTAAAATGTATTCACTGATAAAAAGAATCCAAAAAGCGGTTAATGCTTCTTTGTATAACAATGATATTAATTTATTCATTCGGCTATTTAGTATAGTTGAAGCAATTAGAAGGAAACTCGGGGAACAGTACCAAGTTCGGTCAGAGATTGCTTTGAAAGTGAAATCTATAAGACGTTTGATTGATGCAAGCATTGAAACCCACAATTGAAAAAACGTTAGCATTTCCAATAATGACATCAGAAGCATTAACTACCAGACTAGCCCGCGAGAGGTTAGCATTACTGAAAAAGTTTATACCAATTCGAGATGACGTGCAAGATAAACTACAACTTAGACAGCAAGCGCAGACTGACTTTTCTATTGGGAGGGAACAACTTTTTGCCCCTGTAACTAAAGCCACTAAAGATATGAAACTTGCAACAGAACGTGCTATATACGGCGACATCCCTAAAGAGGGAGCAGTACCTATTATTGATGTATTAGGAAAGATTGCTACAGAAACTGAAAAAACTCAGAAGGGGATAAAACAGCTTTCAGGTGAGTTACAAACTCAGCGAGAAATACAACAAATGGGTAATATTGATACTGATGATAACCCCGTTGAAGATGCTAGTGATTCTATTGAAAAAGGTTCCACTAAAAAAAGTGTTCCTTTTAACGAGAAATTCACCAATGAAGCTATAGAAGAAATCAGACAAATTCAATTACTGAAAAATGATGACTATGTGTCATTTGGTGACTTCGCTGTAAAAAGTTATTATAACAGAAGGGAATTTTTAAAAGACGAGTATAAAAAAACACAATAAAACGAGATCAATGGGTGGATTGGATATATAAAATTAATAAAAATGAACCCGGCAATTTAAATAAGGATACATTGGATTACAGAGCTTTTCAAATGGGAGTTAATAAGTATGGTTTAGAACAACAACAACTAAAAGAACAACGAAAAGAACAACAACAAGGTCGAGGTCAAGGTCGACAATCTCCAGAAATTCAAAACGTTTCCGAATCAGAAAGTTCTTCAGGAGAGGGTTATGGAAGTTCTCATCATGATTCTCATATGTGTCCTAGTAATATCATTAATGATATATCACGACTTGAGGTTCTTATGGGAGGTAAGCGAGCTGGGAATAACTCAGTCGAAATAACTAATGAAGCATTTGATATTTGCAGACGATTATTCCAAGGTGGGATAATTGATATTCATACGTATCGAGAACTCTTGGATGAGTTAATGGACGGAATTCCAGGGAAATTTAGTGGTTATTATAGCGATTGAAATTTCTAAATGCTTGCATTTAGAAATTACAAAGTCATTTCAAATAAGATGATAGTACACTATAATCACAATAAACCAACAAACGTATATGTAGTAAACTCAAGATTGCCCGTTTATAAGGCATAATATGGAGACGGCCTTGGAAATACCATAGCGGGTTTATTCACAAGAATTGCCCCAAAAGTAGCACCAATTGCTAAACAATTAGCGATGAAAGCCATTGATGTTATTCGTAATAAGGGAATTAACGCTGTTGGAGATCTTGCAGGAACGGCCTTTTCTACCGCAAAGAATAGAATAACGTCATTGGTGAAATCTAGATTCGGACGAAAACCACCACAAATAGTTTCAACACCGCTACCTTCAACAACAATGATGCCTGCAAATGTCAATAAAGTGATAAATAACGCAGTGGAACAAAAACTAGCATCATTAGCAATGACTTCACCAGATAGTAGTAATAAAGCAAGTATGATAGCGGGAAGCGGTCTTGGAGGAAATAGTAAAAATGTCAGACGAAAAAGAAAATGATAGCATTACTACATTTAGAAAAACGATAACGTTTTAGTATAAATGGCATTTAAAAAAATTGCTGATCCAGCGTTTGATATGGCAGCACCGGTAAATAAAGATGATTCTAAAATTAACTATCAGTATTATGCCTATCCTGCAAGAGAGCCTAATCAACGGGGGAGAGTTGAACTTCAAGTTCAAGATACAAGTAGATACTTTTTGCCGTGTGAGGCATTTATTGAAGTAGAAGGAGAGCTTGTAACAGATGTTGCATCTGATACACCATATGAGAATGACCCAAATATCCGAGATGGTTTTGTAAATAATGGCATTATGGCGCTATTTAACAGTGCAAGATATATCATTGATGGAAAAGAAATTGAATCAATAGAACAAGATGTTGATATTGCAACAACAATAATCGGACTTGCGAGATATTCTGATGATTATACAAGGTCGGCTGGTCCGTCTATGATGTTTGCTAAGGATACTTCTGATCATGCTGACCATATCCAGTTTATTAAAGTACGAACTGCGGTAGATATTGCAGAAGTTGATCAACAACTCGCAGCTAATCTAGACCGTGAAATTAGACCAGTCGCTGAATTCGACATTTTAAAAAGGGTCAATGGTAATTTCAATCTAGGATTTGCAACACGAAATAGAGCATTGAAAGGACAGCATCGACGGTTTTCATGTGCTATTCCGTTACATCACATATTTGGATTTTGTAGAAATGTCAGAAAAGTCATCTATGGAGCAAAGCATACGGTTGTGTTAGTGCGAAAGGAAAATGACAATGATGCAATCTGGCGTGCTAATGGTGTTGCTGATGGTAAAGTCATTTTAAATAAATTGGTTCTATGGATACCCGTCTTGACACCAGCAGTTACAATAGAGCAACAATTACTATCGTTTATGGACACAGGTGGAAAATCATTGCTAAGTTGGCTAACAACAACGACTGATACGAAGCAGGATAATGTAAATGGCACATTTACATGGCACTTAGCATCAAAACAAGGTGTTTCAGCTCCACGTCATATCTTTATAGCGTTACAGGATGCAAATCGAGTGGGTCGTCAATTATCCAGTCATATGATATTTGATAAATTAGGGGTAAGTCAAGTTTCGTTGAGAATAAACGGACAACAAGAGCCAGCAGAGATTGTACAACTTAATTATGAAAACAACAACGTAGCACGTGTATATCATAGAATATTGTCGTATATGGGTCGTGATCAAAATGTTGATACTGGTTTGCAAATATCGCAAATTGATTTTAAAAAACACTATCCGATTTATTACTTTTCATTGGAACATCTTGACATGATGAGACAATCTGTTGTTGATATATACTTCCAAGCTCGGGTACAACGCCCTGCTGGTATAGCTGATTATAGAGCAGTTGCTGTCATTCTCAGTGATAAATCAATGCTGTTAGAAGGAGTTGGCGGGTGAATGAGACTTATTGATGCACCAGTAGAAAATCTTTGATTTTCCAAACATGTAGCTAGGATTTTCACAATAAGATCAATTGAAAGTGTAAATTACATTTTAGAATAGAATGACATATAGTATTGTTAATGTCCAGTTGACTGATGGTCAGGTCAAGAAATTGAAATCAAAGTCGGCTAAAGAATGTGGAACCACAATAACGCTGAAACCCACTCAAATGTCCGGTGGTGCACATAAATTATCATTGACAGATCGTCAAATAAAACATTTCAATGATGCGCTAAAAAACAAACGAGGAGTTCAAATTGATTTTTCGAAAGCAGCAATCGCCAGTATGATAAAATCAGGTGGTATATTCCCGCTGTTAGCTGCTATTCCAGCATTGATTGCAGCGGCTGCCTCAGCGGTTGCGAAGGCGGCAGCGTTAGGAACCGTTGGTACTGCTGCAGGAATGGCCCTGAAAAAGGCTACTGGGAAAGGCTATAAAAAAGGAAAGGGTCTAAGACTACCAGGAACTCCACACAATTGGTACAAGGGTACGGGCCTAAGAATACCAGGAACGGTTTATTAGTGGAAAAATCCATAGGATTTTCACCAATGTCCAATTTTGATTTAATTGATGCTGTAAAATCATTATCAATAAAAAACTTTAGAGGAGTTTTCATGAGAGATCAATTACCGTCAAAACCAATGAAAAATGAAACGGGTATTATCAATCTTGATAACAGAAGCGGAAAAGGAACTCATTGGGTCGCATATGCAATTGATCCACGTGGAATTGTATATTTTGATTCATATGGTTTAGCTACACCAAAAGAATTCATGCGATATGTATCCACAATAACAAAGTCATCTCCAATTTTTTATTCCACGCTACCAACACAACAGTTAAATGATCCACCGATATGCGGTCGTGAAGTATTAAACGTCCTTGCAGAGATATCTAAATTTCCAAGGAAACCACCACAAGTTGTTGTTAATGAATATACTAGCAGGCAATGGCAAAAACGATAGCGTTATGATTTAGAAAAACGTAGCGTTTTCGTATAATGATTGATATTTGGGGACGACCTTTATCAGAATAAAAAAAAAAACAGAAACCGATAGTAAATTAGCTGTCGAAAATGTAAAAAAAGTAATCGAAGATGAAATCGCCGAGACATTAAATTTGTCAAGTGTAGATCCTGGGGAAATAGTTGTATTTCAAGATCGCCAGGGCAAATTGAAATCTAGTAATGTTTCATTGGATGATGTCTTAATACGAAGACGCGACGTCGTTGAAGATACAATAGTGTTATATTCAAATGATGGAAAACTCAAACCAGGTGTACTTGTTTCTACAATCACAGATGCATTAAACAATTTAAATGAAGAACTTGAAAAACATATAACAACGTATACTTCCCTTCGTAGAAATATTATCAATAAATATTTTGGAACACCAGCGGTAACCTCTCCATCTCTCGCTGAAATTAAATCCAATTTTGATGAAATTAAATCCAATATTAAAAATATTAATGATACTGGATTTAATATTATTAGAGATAACATTAGTAATATTAAAAAATCTATCGAGGATATTACAAAATTTAAAACAGACAATCTTCCGCTACTTGAAAAAATAAATATTCCTCATGAGAGGAATATCATAAATATGGTATACACAGTTTTCTCTGGATCATTAGATTGGGAACCTAAAAAGAATACAATAACTCTCACTGTGTCAAACAAGGGTATTTATCGATTAACAATAGTGTCACTGAATCAGTTTAATATATCATCATCGACTTCATATGGATACAACAACGTGATTTCAACGACTATTGACGTGGGTGAATACAAACGGTTTACAATAACAAGCACTGATCCTAATTTAAATAAGACATCATTTGTATGGTACATGGAGTTTGTAGCTGATCTAAATTAGAATTTTTAACAATTAGAAACCACTTGAGATTTTAAAATAATATGATTCCGTCATCGCAATATCGCTATGATACCGTCAAAGAGTTTTTAACGAAACTCAAAACACTCATTGATGAGTATGAAATAAAAATTAAAAAGTATCGCAGGAGAATTACCGCAATTGATGTTACAGTATACTCAGTATCTGGTATAATGGCCGGTGCTGGTATTATACTATCTTCAGTAACAATGGTAGCTCCGATTGCTGTCCCAATTGCTATTTCCGCGGTGACAACATTTGCTGGAATTGCAAATGCTATTACTAAAAAAATATCATCGTGTTCTCAAGAAAAACTTAACGACTATATAGTAAAACATCAAGCAGTATCTAACGGTTACTCACAATTATCCTCGTTGATGTCATCATCGATTGATGATACGATAATTACCGAAGACGAATTCTCCGCGATGATACGTATTTTTGATACTACGATTAAAAACGCTAGCGTTTTTTCATCTATTGCAAAATTAGACATTGTAAATAATAATAATAATGTCGCAAGAGATTCAACTACTTCAGCGGATAGCAGAAAATACCACTCCGCGGAAAACAAGCATGATATCAATATCGTCAACAAACCCTAAATTCAGTGTGAATTTTCCTTCCCCTGTTTCAGTAAAAGAAATCGCGTTGGCAAAATTACGAGTGTATCATAGTTGGCCTAATATCAGATCGGTTCCATTTGGTGGTCAGAGACCTAATAATTCTTTGGTATTTGCATATAGGAATAAAAAAGATGACACTCCAGATTGGAACGTTGTTTCAATACCAACTGGATCCTATCAAATTGAGCAAATTAATAATGAATTACAACGTAGAATAAAATCCATTACTAGAAAAGAATCAAAAATTGCGATAACAGTTCATGAACCAACACTATCATCTACAATTGAAATAGGCTCTCCTGGGTATGTTGTAGATATTTATAACAGTTCAATAAGAACAGTATTAGGATGGCCCGAAGATCCACCTAGAAATACTGGTAATTCCATGCCCGAGCCTGTAAAATCTGATTACGTCACTGATGAAATAGGACCTGAAAATCCATCAAAAACTTATAAAACAATTCGAGAATATAAACTTCACAAAAAGATATCGATATAAGGATCAATATGGTGAGGATGCATGGATAATTCCACTTTTTAATGATTATATTATACGAGAGGACGAAATTTTGGAAATGCATGATAC
>JAEAOA010000324.1:662500-730000 GCA_016746295.1 Potamilus streckersoni | reverse complement strand
AAAAAAAAACATTTTTGATGAGTTCCCTTTTTCCACAAAAACTCACAAATCTTCATGAAGATTGTTACTGTTATGCATGAAAAATGATAATGTAACTTTTCAGGAAATAAGTTTAACTTTTCCCGTCAAATATTGGCATCAACGAGCATTGCCGGATTTAGACAAAGCGAGGACCTTAGCTATGGGAAGCTATAGAGGCCATATCTAGCATAAAATAAATTTGAGGAGCCCCTTCATATTGAGTTTAGACTTTGAGGCCCCAAGCTGTAGCTTGTTTAGCTTATACCTAAATCCGGTACTGTCAACGAGGAATTACACTTTTTATTTGAATGGAAAGTAACGTCCTTTTTGAATATCGCATGTTATAATCTGACATTAATTAATTTAATAGAGTTAGAATAATCTCTTTGATTTTTATGAAAATCAAGCGTTATCAACATTCTCAAAATTCACATCTGTTAGAAAATCATGAAAAGCCTCAAAGTAATTGATATCGGCAAAAATAATCGGCCAATAGACTAGGGACTTTTTCATAATTTATTTGAAAAGTTTCATTTCTAATGATCTATATTTATTGTATCTTTGTATCTTTTGTGTACCTAGGTTAAGTGTACTTCTCTAGATGTCTGATTCCGACCTTTGATAGCGTCCACATATGTTTCTTTGATATACTTAGTGGCTAAAATGAGTACGTGCTGAATGTGCATTGACGTGTTCAAAGAAGGGGTCATATCAAAAGAAAGCTGATAAATGAATTGTACAGTCTGATGGAGGAGAAAATATATTTTCTAAATTAAAATTTTCAGCTCAGTGTTGTTCAGCCTGTGTCCTTGCTGTGGGTCAGTTCTTCCTGCAGAAAATAATGATTTATATGTACCTACATCTGAAGAGGTCATATATGGTGATTTGGCAAAGCGGACTCGCTCATGTTTACATGAAGTACATATATTACTAAATTAGATATAGAGGACCAATACGTTTTGTAAAAAAAAAAGACGTTAATACATTACAAAATTTAAAACTTGTTTCGTAGTTTTGAACTCCTGTTTAACCTATTCTTGTGGTAATAAATGGCTGCTACAGTTTGTGAATTCTGAAGAAAAAGGAAGATAAGGTAATTTAAATTAAAGACTGGGTAATAGGAATTAAATATTCGGTAATAGGAGTCAAGGAAAGTTTACGACAGTTTTGATATCAAATATATAGATAAAATATATAGATAGATTAATTTCCAATATATTGTCAAATCTAAGGAAAATAGAAATACTTTATAAATATGTAATGTTACTTCTTTACGAAAAGCATAACCTGTTGGCAGACTTCCAAGAAAAACTTACTCCTTTTAAGAAACAAATGTTTAAAAATCTTCATAACCACATGTGATTTGTTTTTGAAAAACGAAGAAGCTTCGTTCTGAAAAATTCTCCTTTATCTTGTTGTTCTGCCAAAACTAATTATCTGAAAGAGTAACGCATTTGACGGGAAGATTTGTTTACTGTATTAACTACACAGATCACCATGAAACGGTTTCTTTATGCCAACCCCCAACCCCCGAATTTTTTAGGGTATAGAATGACTCTTCGCTGAAGATGTTGACCTTTTTCCAATCACGTTTTTCGTACAAGCTTTGCTTCGTGAAAAACCAATACATTAATGACAATGACCACTGATGATATCCACATTTCAATAAATCGTTAGTCAATAAATCAATCACGAATTGAATATTTTTCATATTTATTATATTTCGTATGAAGTATTATTGTACTGCTGTTTTGTTGAAAATTGTTTTTTAAAGTTTGAGGGTTATATAAAACAAGCTTTGTAGATGAGAATGTTGTATAAATGCGGTATTGAAATATATCAAATATAAATATTCTACGGCTTGGACTAAACATTTAATATATTCATAACAAGGGAGTTTACTTTTATACAGTATTTTCCACATTTCTGTTTTGATGAAATCCAAAAAGCAAGAAATGTCATTTGATATCAAACATTTATCTGAAAACTAATTGGAATCGATACATTCAAAACAAGTTGTCTACCATATAATACAAGTTGTCTACCTTGCAGTAAAGAAAGTTTAATTTGTCTACCTTGCAATACAAAAGTTTAAGTTACCTTGCAGAATGAAACGTTTAAGTTGTCTACCTTGCAATATAAAATATTTAAGTTGTTTACCTTGCAATGCAAAACTTTAAGTTGTTTACCTTACAATACAAAATTATAGACTTATGTAACAAATATGTTTTGGATAAAAGCGACAAAAAAAATAAAAATTAAAAACTTTTTAAAAAATCCGACAATACTAAAAAGAACAGAACGTGTTTCTCGAAGTAAGGCAATTTATATGAATCTGAGCCGCTCCAGTCTAAACCTTCCATAACGTACGTGCACACAAAAGTAAAGTCACTTGTCACATGAAATTTGACCATCATTTTATTATTGTGCACGGTTATTGGGTATCGTGCACACTTTGATTAAAAGGCAATTAGACTTTTAATTTGATGCCTTTTAAAGAAAAGTTATGGCTCTTGTAAAATTTTGTACCCACCCTCCCACTTCAGTCGACACTTGATATGATCTGGTCTTGCAGAGTGATAATGTTCATCCACGAAAGTAATTTCCGACTGATTTTTAACATACGAAAGTAAATACCGACTGACTTTAACAATCATATAAAAACAGACGGAAAGTGTGTTTCGTTCTATTTACAGTAATACCAGAGAAATTCCTTTAGCAATAAAGCTGTTGGCCGATTTCTCAATCTTTGATAAAAATACGTTGTATATTTCGTTCGCAGGTTTCATCACACATGAAGAGGCAGTACTTTTGGAGTCTGTGGAATGCAAATACCACAAGTTCTGGGTTCCTATGATGTGGGTGAATAATCTATTAACCCAGGCCAGAAAGGAAGGGAGAATAGACACTGACTGGGGCTTGCGCATGATCATGGAGGTGAGCGCATACTCAGCATGTTAATAAATTTGTTAAAAACGTTTTGCCCGACGGCTAATTAGGGTAAACCATTGATATATACAGCCATTTCAAAACTGTCCCGTTTGAATATTTTGACTTTAAGTATAGTATAGAAAATGTCCAAATTAAAGACAATGTATTTTTAAAGTGAATAAATATCCACCGAATTCTTTTTTTTCAGCCACTGGCCGATTTCCGTGACAAGTTATCGATCTGTTTTCAATATGATTGGATCACAATACCGCTTGTATACACTCAGGTAAATACTTTCCTACGAGAAAAGATTTTAAATATTCATCTCTTTATCAATTTAAACTTTATTATTGTCATCAATTTTGTCATTATATTGCTTATTATCGTCATTCAGTTTTAAAATTTTTATATTTAAGTATATCAAATTTGCTGTCATAATTTAATGAAGTTAAAACAAACAATATTATATGATATGCAATCTTGGAGCATTTCTGTAAATAATCCATTCTGTGCGAGAGACATATATTTGTTTGACGTTGTCATACACGTCCTTAAGAGCTCGTATTCATGTACAAGATACACACACTTTACAATTTGAAGAAGAACGTAAGGGAGATTAATCTAGCGCCAGGAAAAGAGTGTACTGCAGTACACTCAGGTGCAGCAATATTCATATCTCAGTACATTATACAGAAAAAAAAGACAAGGCAAAGAAAATAAATTTATTTTTTAATATATGACTTTTATCAGATTTGTGCGCTAGGTCTCCATATCCGTTTTGCATTTGGCGTCTTTATATGATTGAAGCAGTTATACCAATCTATAAAGTTCTTGTTAACTTTTGGATATTATTCATTTGCCCTAAAAACTTAGCCATCTAACAGGATTTTGAGACTGATCTCCATTAAAATATATGTTTTGATAGCAGAAGACATACTTGTTTTCGAGAATCGATTTTTTCAAAAAAATATTTGCACTCCTCGAAAAATGTTCTGATGGTGTTACGTGCATTGAACTAGATGGATGAACCCTAAATGTTCTAGTTTCTGACACATCTGGAAATGTTTGTGTAATGTTTAGTGAGTTTGACGTAAAAGAGTATTTTTGGAGTCAAACTTACAGGTGAAATTGTCTCAGATTCCAGTAACTGGCTCGAACTTCCAAACGTTGATGGGGTCAAATCAATTGGACACTGGGCGCTGGTGCTACAATGGGCGTTGGTGACTTCAGGTCTGTTGGACCGTGGTCAAATAGATGCTGCAGCGCTGATGCTAGACTGGGCGTTGGCACCGTACCTGTTGAACATGTTGGAATCATCTGTAAGGTTGACAGTGGTGGATAAAGTGTTACTGGCGATGTATTGATAGTTGCTGCGCATTCCAACAAGAGCGAAGTTCTTGGAATCAGGGATTTGTCTTGTGAATATAGTGGTGCTGTCGCTTCTGGAGATGATGTAGCAGTTGGTCGCAGAAGTTTCGGTGCGAGTCTGTTCCGTAGATTATGGTTATGCGGAGTGACTTCTTCAGTCCTATCATTCGTACGCAACTTAATATGATAAATAATGGCAATACCTTTTTATTATTCTTTCGTAGGGTTATTTAATACTGATAAGGAATAGGTGTGCTAACTGTCACAGTCTACTAATTACATTAGAGTAACTATGTTTTTGTATTAATAGATCACTCTATAAAGAAAATAAATAAGCCACAAGTTATGTCTATTGTGTCTTTGTCGAAACTAGCACTGTAACATTGGGTACATACCCGAGGGGGATCGTGCGGTGGGAGACAATTACTGGTTAATGTTTTAGTGGAATATATTCCTGAAAAAGGATCTACTAAGGCAACGGGTGAATGATGGAAGAGTTAATCACATTACTTTTCAGTGCGAACACTATTCTTCTAAGATCCCCTGTACTCAAAAAAAATCACATTACTTTTCAGTGCGAACACTATTCTTCTAAGATCTCCTGTACTCAGAAAAGTGGTTGACCCTTCACCAATATTATAAGAGCTATTCAAGTATGGACAGTCTTCTGTTCGCATGTATGAATTTGACGTCACAGTAGCTAGACATTCGTTTTTATCAATCGACAAGGGCACATTGTATAACAATCCAAGCACTCTGTTGCAAGTTATCCGTATAGTAGATTACCTCTGTTTTCTTGGGAAAAGACTAGCAAAACAACTTACGGCGATTAGGCCTTCTTCTGACATGATTCCTAGTTTCCTAGAATTCTTTTACAAACTTATAATTTATTATTACCCTGGTCTAGCCGAGTTACACATTCGCACCTCTGGGTTACCTCTCTCATTACTACAAAATCAAAAAAAAAAATCCTTATCATAAATTCAAAAAGTTATGCTGAGATGTTCATAATCTCAAAGAATATTTTGCAAAACGAGTAAGACCAAGTTGCGTGTGTTCCCGGAGCACTCAACCAACTACGTATAGTCCCCAACTTAGTTATCCAGGCAGAATAAGAATGTTTCATCAACAGTCCGCGCTACATGCGTATTTAGCACTTAAAAATGCTAAAACCACTTCTACACACAATACCAAAACACAGTAAAATAATAACAATATCAGTGGCTTTTTTTGCAGTTCATAAAGTACATATACACCAAATTATCCTCAATTCATAGGGTGTCTATGGCGGTAACCTTCTAGAATCATCTCGTTATGGCGGTAACCGTCTAACAGGACTAGTCGTAGAAGTAGATTATGTAGAATTATTTGAATATTTTAAAAACCTTTTGGCTTATTGCAAGTTTTCTCCATTTTATCTAATATCTTTACACGATTTTTTTTCATTATATTTTTCAGTTTTATGGACTGTTGTGAAGAGTTTGTTTCCATTGTACTTTTGAATTATAATCAACGTTGTGAATTTTTTTCATTGTATTTTTTAATTTTGCTAAAACTTTTGCAGTGTTCTTTTTATGGTACTCTTTATATTTTGCTGAATATTATACAGTATGTTTCTAATTGTATTTTTTGAACTCTACTGAATGTACCACAATTAATTTTCTTTGCAGTTTTTAAAATTTTACCGACTGGTTTAAGAAGCTATTATTATTGTATTTTGGTTGTGATATTTTACTTGGGGTTTTTTTTTGCATCAACATAATTTATTTTCGCTTCTCAAGCCTCAAGCACTCGATTAAAATGGCTCGGAGGGTTTTGTTAGGACAGAATTTTGAGTGCAAGTGATAAGATGGAAATTTTCTGTAAATTGTATTAAAAATATTAATTTTTCATTAAACTATATTGAAAGTAAATTTCTAATTAAATATATTGAGATTAACTTTTTTATATTACAACAAAATGCTATTTTTGATAAAGATTGCATCTTACAAGTAAATTCAAATCCTCCTCCCATATTATACATGTTATGCCAAGGCAACATAATATGCAGTACGGATAGAACAAGTTTCTAAAATTCCTTTTGAATGAATAAGTTTCTCTAAAACAAAATGCTGAAGAGGTAAATTCTCACGTAAGCGAAACACACTCGCTTCCATTAAGAATAGACGAGAACCTCCTTCTAATTCGAGACAAACACACAGACCTAACACAGTTCCAAATTTGGCCAAGGCATATGTTCAAATCAGTATAAATAAGAGTAGTGCGGCTTGGGCTTGTATAATCAGTCTGCTCTCTCAAGAATCAGAAGGCTTCGATCGTCTTCTCTTGCAGTCGATCCGTACCTCCGATTGCCAAGCTCCCCAAAAGAAATGTAACCGTATCTACACTATTACGCGTATCACTTTCATTCTTCTCTCTCTCTCTCTCTCTCTCTCTCTCTCTCTCTCTCTCTCTCTCTCTCTCTCTCTCTCTCTCTCTCTCTCTCTCTCTCTCTCTCTCTCTCTCTCTCTCTCTCTCTCATCAAAGGCAAGGACATCTCTTAAAGTTACTAGTATTTCCTTCTCATAGCAGGGAAAGAGAAGAAGATTAAAACAACAAACTTTTATCATAACAGGTCTGCTTATCTGGTTTAAAGGCCCAAGTTTCAAGAACTGCAAAAAGAGTTGCGAGATGTGTTACTCATGGAATTGGATTGGCTGAGTATTTAGAAAAACATGTTTTCCGAGACGTCTCTAACAAGTTGTGAATAACGGAATACCGATTGAACGATCTGGTGTAGTTAATGTTAGGGCCATGATTCCATGCCAAATAGCCAATCGGTCTTGATGATAAGCAATTTTTCCCCACGACAGATAAATTCTGAATGAAGAAAGTAAAGCCCATTTCCTTTTGATTTTAGCCTAAACCTGTTTGTAAATTATTTGATGCAATAGTGGAATGTTCTGATCACTATATCCAGTGAGTCACTCGAGGGCAAAAGATAAATTAGCCACTTCCATTTTGTGTTAAAAATAGAAAATTATTTCATTAAACATTTAAGTTACTGTGTTTAAGTTGCTTTAATTCAATATACTAATCACTCAAAAGCAACAGCTAACTACATGAGGGCACTAGTCAATATTACGAGGGAAATAATGTAATGGCATTACTCTGGAAGGAGGCTAGCAGACTTTTCTTCATATTGATATGAATTCTCTACTTTTTGGTTTTTATTGTAAGAGCTGCATTCTCTATTTTCCAATAAGAGCATCGGGAAAGGCAATATTAGTAGAAGCAAGACAACTAGCTCCCTTATAGAGTTTGACATATTTTGACTCTAGTCAGATAGTCACTAAAATAGTCATTTATCACTTGATTTGAATGGTCGATCGTGTTACAGTTTGAATGCATGATATAATCGATTCTAACATTTATTATTTTAGGTAGCGACACTTTCTGTGTACATTTTTTTCCTGGCTTGCCTGGTGGGCCGTCAGTACACTAAATTGGGTAAGGGAGAACCCGGATATGATTATGACCTCTTTGTACCAGTCTTCACTTTGTTGCAGTTCTTCTTCTATATGGGCTGGCTGAAGGTAACGACAAAGCCTTGACCTTTACCAGGATGGGTACATTTTTGTTTTCTCAGTTCCTGTGATTAATTCTATCGTAGACCTCTAAATAATATTTTAGTTTCTTCTGTTTTCTTCAATTAATCAAGAATACCTTTTATAACGTTCAACCATGACACCGAGAACGCATTTCTGTCCAAAATCAAAACGGTGATGTCTAATAATTGTATTGATCATTAATATCAAAAAGATTTCCAGGATTAAAACCGTGTAAATAACTTTAAAATGTACGAATATACTCAAACAGCAGATTGGGATAGATTGAAAACTATTAATGTCACAAGAATAAAATAGTGATAACATTTGAAATTATTTTTGTTTTCCTTTGTTTTTGGTATTTGTTTACTTGCTTGCTTGCTTTTCTTCTTTTATTTCGTGCTGCTTCTTTTTTGTTTTATTTCAATCAGCCTGAAGATTTACGTACAAGGCTTAATAAATCCATTCAAATACAAAGGTCGAGAGCATTTATTCATTTCAGCTCTTTAGACAAAGTTTCCTCTTAATGTCGCTTGATGACGGTTTGAAATGTCCATTCAAATTTGCTCGGTAGCATTTATTTACATTAAAGAATCATTACAAGTAAACGACATCTATGAACTCCAGCACGCGATTGATGTTAAACACGATTATCCTTGGATGCAAGAAGGTCTGGACCCCAAAGGTCGGTAAACGTACGCAATTTCTTTTAGATATCTGCGAACATGGAAAAGTGGGAAAAAATATTCACAATCAATTACATCGATGTCTTTATTGGAGTAAATATGAAAGCACGCCAATAAGTTCATTCATCTAATGTTAGACTTTTCACATGTTTGGCTTTTCAAATAGAAATAATATTTCGCGGCAAGCCTTTTAACGCTGTTGTCAAATCATCAAACCCGACTTAGTTTTGTGATCCCTGTCTTGGTTTAACACAATAAAATCGTGAAATAATAGGTAGAGGAAAAGTATGCCTTCATGATGAATTTAAAAAGCGCAAAAACTATGAAAAAGATGCATCTGAAACATAACTCTTTCAACTCATAATGCCGTTTGTATATGTTTATCTGTTAGGTGGCAGAGCAACTGATAAATCCATTTGGGGAAGACGACGATGATTATGACATGAACTGGCTTTTAGACAGACACTATGCCGTAAGTGAATGCTCGTGTGTGTGTGTGTGTGTGTGTGTGTGTGTGTGTGTGTGTGTGTGTGTGTGTGTGTGTGTGTGTGTGTGTGTATTCAGCAGGCCTTGCTTAAAATAATTTTCAAGACTGAGCAATGTATTCTACTCGAATATTTAAGATAATATGTCAATAGCTATTCATGGCACTTCTTTTTCTTTTATAGCATTTTGAGAGATTTGGCTGGAGGGAGTATTGATGAAAGCTCAATTTAGAGAAAAACCTGAATTTTATATTTTCGTAAGAATTTAATCCAATGTCAAAACTATCAAGTCATTGGATGATGAAGGAACTTCGCATAATAGGAACTCTCCCAACTGATCTTTATTAAGTTTAGTAGAACTAAGATTTAGTTCGCGACGCCTAACCGAGTCATAAAGCAATTAAGCTTGAGTTGGAGAACCAATTCCAAGATTTTCCTTTTTATGGTCCACATTTTATTCGCTAGAAGTAGAATTAAATCTTAAACTCAAGGTCTGGACTGTATAATCTGTATCTCTGGACTAGCGATAGGAAGGATGCGAGTTCAAATCTTGTGCAGACCAGGTCAAGTCAGCCCCTATATTATGTCAGTGGTCACAGCGCTTTATCCTAATGTCCACCAATGTCCACTAAGAGGTTTTAAAAATCTTTGGAGAGATACCAATACCAGAGGTTTTTCCAATACAAGTATCATTTTAATATCCATAAAAAATCAATAAATAACTCTATTTGAGTGGAGCTTTATAAATCACATCTAAAATTCATTTTATCAAGTGCATACCGTATTAACATATTTGTTCATTAATTTCAATCGAAAAGATACATCTTGCAACAGTTGGCTAACTAAATGCACAATTAATAACATTATTACATTTCCTGTTGGTGTTGGCTGTCTTTATATTATTATTATTATTTTTATTATTATTATTATTATTATTATTATTATTATTATTATTATTATTATTATTATTATTATTATTATTATTATTATTATTATTATTATTACATTTTTCAAATTGATGCAGGTTGCAATGTGTTTGGTGGATCAGTGCCATGGGAAATACCCACCCTTAGTTAGGGATGCACACTTTCATGAAGTGGTGTCAGACCTTCCGTACACGGAGGCCTCCTTGTCCTCCAAGAGACCAAATTTCTTGGGATCTACCTTCAATTTAGCGTGAGTCAAAACCACAAATCCGTCAGCATTTCCTGTTTTAAACTCCTTCTCAATCGATAAATTTCAACTAATATGACAGAAAACATTCTCGCATGTATGACTTAAACTTTTATAGAAATGACGCCAATACGTCATCTAATATAACCAATATTAATACAAATATAAAAGCGTTTAAATGGTTTGCTATCACAAACAGAATGTGACCTAATTTTACAGAAAGCATTCTTTCATAGACGACAGTCAATTTTATACAAATTATAACGATTCTTTCTCATATATAGATTAGAGAAATTATTTAAATTTAAACATCGTATTTCAACAACTGATGAACATAATTTGACCAGATTTGACAGGCATATTAGTATGAATGGTTTCCAGATGATGCCAGTGTGCCAGTCTGCCATCAAATGTGACAGCCATTATACAAAAGAGAACACTCTTTAAGCAATCTCTTTTCATTAATGTTGAATAGAATTTGATCAGGCTTGATAGTAACTATTAAGACAGAAAAAAAACTTTCAAGTTTATAGAAACGAGGCAGGCTTCTATCAAATATGGTCGACTTAACTACCAAATGAAAAATCTTAAAATGACTTCTCAAAAACCGCTCAACAAAATTTTATAAAAAGCATCCTGCTATAAGAGAATTTCATGTTGGCACAAATAATGCCAATCAGCCTTCAAATATTACTTGAACAATAACAAAGATTTCATAGAAAACACAATGATGTTAGTGGCATTCGGGTTGATAGATATGATGCCGATCCGCATAAAATATTGTTCTGCAGCTACTAAAAATAGAAGAAAACAATTGAAATGACTTTCTTTCTCGAAACCCAATCATCAGAATTTCTCAAAATTTGACGAATCATTCTGGTATTACTGGCTATCAAGTTGATACAAATGACGCAAGCATGAATCCAAAATACGGCGCACAGTTACTAATATATAAACACTTTTGAACGACTTCTTAAAAAAACACTAACAGATAATGGACAAACTTTGCATAAGATATCGTTCGAAAAGTTTAAAATATATGCCTGTTAGTCCACCACTATATCTCCCATCACTTTAAGTACATCAACCTTTGAAAATCCCGCCGAACAAAAATTGATAAAAATAATCCAGCTGTATTATCAAATATAATCTCTGTTGCTGGATCTAGGTAAACTTTAAGCAACTTCATCTCAAAACCTGCTGTTAGAATTTCAAAATGTTTGACAGGAAAGCATTATGGTATTAATGAATTTCTTCTCCTTTCTTTGGTACAACGTATGTCGATTTTTATTATCAAACATAATCACCATAAAAACACAAGGAAATTTTTATGTCGATTTTTATTTTCAAATATAATCACCATAAAAACACAAGGAAACTTTTAAAGGACTTATTCACATGAACGACATAACATAATTTGAACAAACTGGCATAAATTTCTTTCAAATTCGACTTCAGTTTAGATTGACTGTTAATGTTCAAGAAAACAACAAAATGCAAAGTTGGCGATTTTTATCACGAGACTTACAAATAATAAGGATGATACTCGTATGATTCCATTACAAAGGGAATCTTGCTCTTAAGAACACATGAAACTTTTTCTATCATTTTTAACAGTGGATATTAAATCCAAAATTGTGTCGGACAATGAGCATGCAGATGGTTGGAAAAGTATGCCATATACAACAGATAGTCGAGAGGAAATGGTGCGTTTTTATTAAATATTTTGATTATTGATATTTCTTCGTTGCAATTCATCTACCAGTTTTTAATTTACAGAAAACTGACGGATGCAGAACAAAGGTTTGTCAATCCACTTGATTATAATTTGGAAAACAGGAGACACTCTTCCTTCACGGGTGTTCAACACGAAGGCGGACGCTCAGGTTCCATTTGGAGTTTATTATCCTGGCGACAGCATCGACAGTAAACAAGCTCTCTCTCTCTCTCTCTCTCTCTCTCTCTCTCTCTCTCTCTCTCTCTCTCTCTCTCTCTCTCTCTCTCTCTCTCTCTCTCTCTCTCTCTCTCTCTCTCTCTCTCTCTCTCTCATACTGATCTAACCCTCTTAACTTTTCCAACCTTTTCTTCTAGTATAAAAAACACTACTTAATACCATCTAGAATCAGTTGAATCATGAGCAGAACATGATAATATTTTTATCTCTAACGACTGACTCTTGGAAACAGAATATCTTCGACACAATTGACAAGAAGTCCAGTTGTTTGAAGCATGCCTTTACTACTGTTTCATTAAGACTATGTATACTTCATTCGAACCAAGATTACATAAAACTTTGGCACAATTTTTGTTATGGACACTATTTTATATATGCAAGAACTAAATGACATTAAGAAAAAGAAAGCAGAGTTATCGCTTGTACCAATAAATAAAACCCAAAATCAAACGAGTCAACAGTAATTACAGTCATTCCACTCTAATTATTATTCTCTGAGCACAGAAATATCAATTAAGTATAATCATGTCAATTCGGTATAACCCGGTCTCACTGAAATATATCTACTAAATCTAGACGGAATGAATGTGCATTGTTATGGATTGGCAATATAGTTCCTTTCCTACAATAAATAGGATCCATAAAATGATGAAAGAAGGAATAAAAGTTAAAATAATGGTATTAGACTGCATGTCAATGAGAAACAGAACGTCATGTTTTCCGGTAATATTTTGTTTCTACAATAACAGACGATCTCAAATGGCAGCTTCACGGGAGAGCGTACATTCTTCTCAGCCGAGTCGCAAACTCTCCTGCGGATACCGGCTGTTGCAGGCTGCAGTGAAATCTAACAGTGATATGTCTGATGAATACAGCCTAGAAGATATAAATGTAGCTGACTACTCTGAGACGGCCAGTTTATCGCCTGATTCTGTTCCTTTGAAACAAATTAAAGTGCTGTCCGATGCAGACGATAAAATCATCCAACTGAAGCATATGGACAAAAGTAGGAAATCGAGCTTTCCAAATGATTTAATACGGACACAAAAGCAGACAGACTCAGAAGAGAATACACAAGTGCGTGACTCAGTTACAAGTTCCTCAAGTCATAAACAGAGGTAAATCAAAATATCATATCACGTATTTTTGATATGTCAGTGTGTTAACATATCGCTTTATTTTCGTCTGATTTGTTCAGATAATTTCATACAATTCTTGCGCATTATTCTTTTTAATGATTAACTGCAACATTTTCCTTACTCCGCCTTATAGAAATGTTATTTTTATTTTTATTTTTTTTACTATTTCTATCAACAATTTGGTGGCGATTATTCGAAGGATATATTTAGGATATATTTTTTCTCCTGTTAACATGCAGTTAGAAAAACAATTTTATCAAATTATTTCGCAAATATGATTCGATAATGCCACACACACGCACGCACACACACAGCAATCTATTTTTTATATTATGTGCTTAGTAGATTATCTCTAATCAAATACTTTTATCAGAAATCATATTTTTTAAATGTACATTTTTCTACTATCCTATTTTGAAATGAACATATGTTCGGCAATAAGCATAAAAAATCCTTACTCTTTTGTACCTTTTTCTCTGTATGGAAACATAAGTTCAATCGAAAAGCGTTACAAGATGCAATCCACTGGTTTGCCAATTCTTTCAAAAGAATTAAAACAATCAGTGAGGGTAGAAACTTTAGCACAAGGTTATGGATGGGATCAGAATATACTGATTGTTTTCATCTAGTTACAGGGGTGCTTTCCGTGGCAGAGCGAGCATTGTAAGAAAGCATCTCTACAAAACCCAACCAACCTACAGAAATCTCTATAAACGATAGTTTGACAAATGACCATAACTTTATCTTAAGAATCAGTACCCTTTTTACGCAGGTAAAAAACAATATAACTTTCTATGTCAAATTCTTATTGAGACAACATTAGCAATTTTCAATTGATCTTAAATAAATCTTTAAAAGGTATTGGAAATTCATGTTATCTCGTTTCATGGCATTAATTTATCCAAGTAAATAAAGGAACGCTTATATACTGAGTTGTATTGAATGTTAATTTGAATACACTCTAGGTATAAATACCACATTAAATGAAAAAAGTTGACCTGTAATTATTGTGAATTATTATCTTATCTAGCCTAGTCCAATGCGTTTTATTGCAGATTTGTTGTGGAACCAGTCCACGGAGATATTGACGTAGATACTACAATTCATAGACGGAATGCTCAGCTTTTCGACAAGCAAATGACTGGGAAGGTAGTCTTAAGATCACCGGTGCTATCCGCCATTGAGGAAGTTAATACAATAACCAGTCTAAAACAGATTTTATCGTCTGCCACTTGTTCTGTGGAAGATATTACCGCCGAGCAGAATGTCGAAACAATTCAAGAAGAGCCTGAAAAGTAAGCTCCACGATTGCTATGTTGACAGTTCGAGAGACAACGATTCCATTTTGCTCATATGAAACATACATCATGTTCTTATTATAGTAATGTAATAATTAATTTAGCAATTAACGATATTAATTATACGCACAACAGTGACTTCAACTATCTCATGCAGTGATACAACATTGAAAAGTAACACAAAGTTATTAACGCACTAGCGAATGTTTCATCAATAAACTCGTCTTAGGGAGCGACACGACTAAAAAAAACAAATAATGAAAAAAAATTTTAAGCTCACTAATGCAGCGAACACAAAGTAAATATTGTTACGTGCAAGAGGCGTCACTACCGAATTAACAAAATAACTGCGTGAAGTTCACTGTTTTCCCTAATTCCAATGACCTGAGGGCAATACTAGTAGTCAATTAAAGTTTTTTTTTTCACGCACAAGTAGTACAGATACTTAATCTCTAATCACCTAATGGACACAGATCATGAGAATCATTTCAGACTTTATGGTTTTTCTTGTTTTCGATTTGTGAAACTGATCAAAAAGCCTTTATCTACTGCACGCCATGCACTACAAAAACCTACCCATACACTTAATAAAAGGACTTCATATCTCAAGTTACTAAAGACTTTGAAGCATCCTGATAGTTCCTTGTGTTAATAAATTAAGGAGGGTCCATTTTACGAAATTAATCCGTGTTACCATAAAGTCTCTTGAATACTCTACCTTCAGACGTATACTCATAGACATGGACTAATTACACCATTTGAGAAATAGCTTCCCAACGAAGACTCCCAATAAGCAATAAATAAATACTAAAACGTAATTAAGCTATATGCGTAGATATAAACATAAACGCATGTACCCTAGGTTTAAGTTTGTGCAAAACATAAATAAGACCACAAAACTATTGTATTAAATTCTGCAGGTTGCACATATGTGATAAAAAAATGTAATGAATATAAAATGGAAGCCATAGTGTCTGAATTTATATATAATGCCTATTTGATGGAATAAAAATGTGGTAAAATCTAGGTTTGTTGAAGAATAACATTAAAGCGAACGAAGATTTGATTTCATACAGCAAAATATTATGCAAATGTTTCAAAATGATATCGATTTACATTTTTACATTGAATGATGTTACCTAAGAATGAACAACATCAGCCCTATATCACGAGGTTTAAAAGTACAGTAGGATGAAGAAATAAAATGGTTCTTTGACATGGGTATAATTCGGCTAATTTCTTTGATAGTCATAAACTTTAGATGGTCAATATACGACGATTTAACAAAAACACACACACACACACACACACACACATATATATATATATATATATATATATATATATATATATATATATATATATATATATATATATATATATATATATATATATATATATATATATATATATATATATATATATATAATTTATGGAGAATAAAGATTTACAACAATATAATGCAAATCAGTATAGCTGTATTAAAATCATCATAAGTATTGGCAACTTTTTCATAAATCAAAAGTCATTCATACGTTTGAAAAGATTGATGAAAGGCAGCACATATTTGAAAATAAAATATCTGTTGTAGAAGGTTGAACTCTTTGCCGTTGATAACACCTAAACATAGTTCGTGAAGCATAGACTATTATTTGGATTTTTCTCGACTGTTTTGAAATGACCGACACTGTAAAATGTTAATTTGGACATTATTTCTAAGATTCTGGAAGTCTAGTTTCTTACAAAATGGACAAAATGAAAGAAACTGCTCTGAGGTTGTAGAATGGTCAATCGAGCAATCTACCTACGCGTTTTCTTACGCGGCGAGGAAAACCATTTCCTGATTAAAGTATTTAAGTTAGTCATATGGGTGATCTTTATTGAAGCAGATATTGTTGATATGTAACAGTAAAACAATGCTAAAATTCTGTATGTGGTATTTTTGAAATATTTTAGGGTATAAAAAGTAGAAACAGACAGTGAAGATGAAAACTGAAAGCCTGTAAATATGTCACAAAAGAGAAAAATAGTTTTAGAGTACGAAATATAAAGATTTAATTATTTGCTGACAATGGAAGAGGTTGAAAACTTTTTAACTTACACCAAAAAAAAACTTAAATGAAAACAACAAATGTCCGAAATGAAAAAGTTCAGGAGAACCATAAAGAATAGCATGTATAAATATGTCAATCTACATGAAACAAAAATTGAGTTGACCTTTGATGAAAACTAATTTAACATTACAATAATTCTCATTACTATAGAAACGAAACAAAACAGCGAAGAAAAGATATAATAATAATAATAATAATAATAATAATAATAATAATAATAATAATAATAATAATAATAATAATAATAATAATAATCAGGTAATTGTCAACGGAAACATTTGTAGCAGATAAATTTGAATAGGTGAAAATATCAGAATATTAAAATACAACACAATCTTTATAATGTTTTAAAATTAGTCAAGGAATTCCCGCCGTTTACAAATCAGAACACTCAGAGGGTGGTATAAAGGGCATGGTTTGCGAACAAGAGCTGTCTCGGAACGACGACGAAGATGGTGGACATAAAATTAAAACAGATGAACGATAAAATGTTGATACTGGTGACATGGAAAGGATTTTAGGGATCATGTATGAATGTGAACGAGCTGAAAATATCAAGCCATTATAATAAATGGTTGAAGTGTAATACATAGATGCATTAAAGAACTTTAAAATGCTTTGTTTATGAAAGATAATTTTATATGAAAAATATGTACATCACAGCAAAGAAGAAATTAAAACATGCAAATATGTTTTGCTCATATAATTTTAGTGAAAAAAGAAGGTTCATCCAAAAATATCATGAGTAAAACAGAAACTGTCATAAATAAGAACAAGAAGCGGCCACTACAATATAAACAATGTTCTAACGTTGTAGAAAATAACATTGGGGGAAATACGGATAGTGATAACACTTACAAATATGAGGTTGATTCAAAATACGTTTTCAAAAGAGTTGTAAACCAGAAACAGCTCTAAAGACTTAAGGTTCTTATTAGATTTGAACAAAATAAAGGGCGCTGAAGATCATATACATTAGGATATTATTATTTCTAATGCTCTTGAATTGCATTTATAAATGCAAAACAATTGTGTCAAGCACACCATAAACAGGACATTTTTCTTGGACAATATTTGCTATGCACCATTTTAACAAAGCCTTAAAACCACTTTTCACAAAAGAATTAGCACACACATAACCCATATTAATAGATTTGGTAAGAGTGTTTACAACACATTAATGAAGTAAAGCAAGAACATATTGTACAGTGTGTATATATAAACAGATTTTGAATACACGTACCAACATTAAACAATATTTTATAATTTCAAAGCAATCACCCTATGAAAATACACCAAACACGCATTTGCATAAGATTATGGCAGATTCAGCATTGATGGATAGTTTAAATGGCAACATCTGGTTTGATGAGTTTTCCACAGACATTTAACATGTAAATAAATTAGAGAGTTAAAACTTTGGTCAGTTTCATGCTTACGTTAAGATAAGAAACCTGCCGTTAAAATCTACTATTATATCAATACCGATTATAAATGATAAAAAGGAAGTCTCGATTGGCAAACATTTTAGCAATAATCCTCATCGTAATTTGAGATTTACTAGAAATAAATTTCACCTGGTATGACAAATAATGATAATCAAACAAAGCTGTTTGTGGTCCATATATATAATCTACCTGGAAAGTAAATGAAATCGTTATCTTTCTATATCTATATCTCCAACTGCATCGTGGATGAATATTAAAATTCTTCCTAACAAAACTTCTTCCAAATCAAGACTGTTTCTTATAAACCAAATTTTTTTTTCATCGGGAAATGGTAATATATACTGTGATACTGTTATGGACACTGTTATAAGGTTTATGGAGAATAAAAAAAAATTGGAGAATAAAGTTACAAGATAGATGAAAAATCTTGATAAAACTTCAATCAGGTATCATAAATTGAAAAATAAAATTAGACCATGGTGTAGATCGATTTTAAGATAAATGAGTTTGGGCACATCGTCTGCTGATGTGATTGTTATTCTTGTACATGTCGTCGCTGGCACGGTGTTCAGATTTTCGTTCGAATACTGCGTTTGCTTTCGAATCCCTCCTGTATGAACACATGCAATATTTTATAAACGTCAAAACAAATGAAATATGTATCATAAGTTTTAAAAAAAACAATAATTGATATTGCGTAATGGTTGTATTAGCAACTATGGTTTTGTTTTAGAAATTAATTGTTTATGATTTTCAAAAATCTTTTTAGATGGTTTGTTTACACGACCGATGAAAGTACCAGTTACAAATCAACTAATATAAGAACCATCTAGAAAGAAAAGATATAACCGGCCAAGCGAATTAATTACACTGCCAAGAAATATTGGCAATGCTGCTATTTTGTTGGCCAACTCAAATAAAAATTATCCCATTGTTTTCAAACATATGCCTAGTGCTATATCAATGGAAACATTAGATCTGTTTCACTGGCAATCATATGCCTAGTGTTATATCAATGGAAACATTAGATCTGTTTCACTGGTAATCATATGCCTAGTGTAATATCAATGGAAACACTTTATCTGTTTCATTGGCAATCATATGCCTAGTGTTATATCAATGGAAACATTAGATCTGTTTCACTGGCAATCATATGCCTAGTGTTATATCAATGGAAACGCTATATCTGTTTCACTGGCAATCATATTTTTAGTGTTATATCAATGGAAACACTGTATCGGTTTCACTGGCAATCATAAAAGTAGTGTTTGATCCGTGGAAAAATTTTATCTTTGATCTGGATCTGACAGTCCAAGAGATGAACAAAGGAAAATGTGATAAATGACTAAAGCATCTTCGTCATTACCTTCTGTTTTATCTTCCGATATTTATTATATTCCGCTTTCATGTATTTATTCATTTGCTTATTGTACTCACCACTGTACTTATTGTTAGACTTAGGAACCGCAGTAGCTAGCGGTTTATGTGCAGAACTCATGGCATCAGGGTTGCAGGTTCAAATTCTACTGTCAAAGTATATCGTGTCAGCCACAATGGTGTACCATTGGGCAAGGTACTTACTCGCATTACTTCAGAAGTAATATCGTTCTTGTTTTATTGTGCCGTAAAACACCAAACCAAAACATTTTACTATCGAAGTATAGTTTCTGCATATGATTATTGTCAAGTTTTACCACGACTACTTATCCTGCAGACGTTAGTTGTTTATATTTTCCTTAGCATTTTCCACATGTCTTTTATCCACTCTGTTTTCCCTATTAAACCAAGAAATAGCGTAACATCTGCAAAGCCGAATCGGATGTCATCTGCAAGGAAGTATTATTACACAAAAAATATTTTCCATCTCTTCGATTGCATTTGGCACATCCGATGCATACTTTGGAGTGCCGTATTCAAAACTGTAATTGAGTACTTCTAGCAGAAGACATAGTTAACATTTTGGCATAAACAACAATCATAACAACATTGCTACCAGTCTATGGTCATACAATAAGTAAGAGAAAAGAGAGAAGAAAACAAGCTTAGTAAAATTAAACAAACAATTTATTTCCCTAGAATAAAAAGTGAACAATAAGAAAAACGAACTTACAGTATTGCAAATTTAATCCAAAAATAATCCAAGAATTTAAAGACACAAGTCCTAGTAATAAAAAGTCCTAAATGAAACTCAGTTCAATTAACGAAGAAAGCAAGAATAAAAAAAAAACATGTTTTAGTGTAATAATAAGCAAGACGAACACCACGAATACAGTAATTTTCCTTTCATATTCATAATTGAATCTGCATTTCTTCACTCAGACTTGTGTTATCACGTGTCGGCCCTAAGCACGAGTTTTCGTTCAGCGATGATCAAACGAGTCCTGGAAATATCGGAAAATCACCCTTAACTCTAAATTGCCACACATTAAGTATAATTATAAAACTATTTACAGACAAGATTACCTTCATATTTTTGCTTTCCTCTCTCAAAATAGCTTCGTGAGAATATTATTCATCCTTGGCATAAATTCAGAAGCTTTATTTAAATTTCAAACGCTGATCTCTCTCTCTCTCTCTCTCTCTCTCTCTCTCTCTCTCTCTCTCTCTCTCTCTCTCTCTCTCTCTCTCTCTCTCTCTCTCTCTCTCTCTCTCTCTCTCTCCATTTTTATCAGTGAAGACGACTCAAATCCTTCTTGTTTATTACTTTCTGCAATATTACGAAAATGATAATGGGAATTTTGGAAACCGAAATTCAAGTACTTAGAGCGACGAATATCTATCTACAAAAAAAGCCAAAGAGCGAATATCTTTATTACTCAATTAAACCTGCTGAAGGATAAGCTGAGGAAACCAAACAACGCCAGATAGCATTTGATTGTCGTGCAAATTTGTTTCAGCTTCAATATACAAAGAAAGGAACAAGATACTTCAATCAGAACTAGTAAGCGTGCAAACGTTTGATTCTATATTGCTAAAATGAATATTTGTAAGCCATTTACTATGTGTATACGTCAGTAGTATTAGGAAATGAGGGTTTTGGCCCACCACCCCCTCCTACACCTCCTCCCCCACCCCGCCAAACCCCTCATTTCCCTATACTACTACTATGTAGACAGGTATTTTGTAACCAGACAAAACAACAGGTGTTGGAATGCGATAAGCTCTGTCAACAGAAGTGACGAATTTGTTAGAACAGCGTATGTGTGGAATATGATTATTCTAAAGACGGCAAATAGGTTTTACCACAAATTTTTTTATCAGATAACAAGATGAAAATTAAACTGTACATTAGAACGTTTCAGTTAACAAGGCGGAAATTAAACTAGCATTAGAATGAAAATGATATTATTTTATATCTCATTACCAATGATTAATGTTTCAACTGTTGATATTAAAAATACTTCACTATCACGACTATAGATACTAAATTTTACTTTACCGCTCACACAGCGACGGGACTAAAACAAATCTTTTATTTCTGGTTTGTTCAGAGGATATTTTTTGTCGATAAAATAGACTTTTGACCGATCGAGATCAATTGTGAGTTTAGTATAGTTTTGTTGGCTAATGGGGCTGTGAAAGTTTTTAAATTCCGCTAGCAACTTTTGATACAATTGTTCGAGATAATTGAAATACACGCTGTTATCAGATCTGATGAACGAAAGTTTTAACTTGTCACGTGTTCCATTAAAACATATACCTGATGTTTCATTATTAAATTCAACTGTCAATTGTTTACCGTCCATCATTAGATATTTGATGTTACTATTGTAGCTATTTGTCATTGTCAAATTTTCAAACATTATTTTATAAGTTTAGATAAAATTTCAGTTGGAAAAGATAATGTCGAATATAGATCTATCATCATGACAATACCCAAGGGCAAATGTATCTACCCCATTTTTACAATAGCGTTTGTCATCAAAATTATACAATCCACGTTTGATAATGACATCTGTTTCGAGTTTATGATGATTAGTTCGAATTGCCATAGCTCTCATAAAACTAACACCGCCATCAAGCGCATACCTGTACTCATCAAATTTCATAAACTTTTTAACAAAATCACGAGGCAGACCTTTTGCTTTTTTCGTTATTTTATTATTGTCCAATAATACGGCATACATTTTACTACGTAATCCGATAAAGTATTTGATAGCGCTTGAGTTCATTTCATCTTTAAACTTACCAATAACCTTTTTATTTGTGTCGTCATGAAATTTACTGTCACGTGGGTAATCAGAAAGATCAAACAGATGTCGATTATTGTACATGTCCTGATAGATGTCCTCACATTCGATTTCATATACGAGCGAATCAGTATCAGTAAACAATAATCTACTAGCCGGCCACTGATTTTTAACAAAAGTGTAATGAAAATCGTACATCAGCCACTTTGATAAATCTAACACTGCAGCTCCAACATAGATCGGCTTGTTTAGTTTTAGATTTACTTTTCTTCTTTGTATCGCAACAAGATTTTCATTAAATATTTTCATGCTCA
The DNA here is from genome assembly GCA_016746295.1 of Potamilus streckersoni. Lineage (NCBI taxonomy): Eukaryota > Metazoa > Mollusca > Bivalvia > Unionida > Unionidae > Potamilus > Potamilus streckersoni. The sequence continues at coordinate 707,292 of JAEAOA010000324.1, read as the reverse complement.
CAAAATCATCGTCTGACACAAGTTTGTTTCTGCGATTGACATCATTAACTATTTCAATATTTACACATTTCCTAATGTTCTCCATCGTCTTACCAAAAACGGAATTGTTCATCAGTTTAAAGAAGTTTTTTTTCAAACTCTGTTTTCGCTGCAGCCCTTCTTGAAGTGTTTGAGTTAATATAACCTCTCATCCACGGCGACTGATTAAATTTTAGTACACGATGAACTTTTCTCAACACAAGACCAGCATCGACTGCTTGTTTTAAAACTTTGTAATGCAAAACATAATTACGTTTATGAAGCAAATTTGGTACTAGTTTCTTTACCATAGAATGTTGTCTTGGTAATGCTGACGCTTGTTGTTCTTCTGATAACAAACTATAATCTATGACCATCGATTCCGCGCAGAAAGGGTAATCGTTATGCAATTTGTGTAGCGAAGTTGGATAATCGAGATCAACTTCAACGAAATACGAAACACCTTCGGGTATCTTTTTTTCTGTCTCTAATAGAAATTGATCAGCCGGGATCCAATGAAATCCATCAAATGGCATTGATTCTGCCATCGAATACCCGTACAAGTTATTACAATCTAGATAAACTATATACTTCGAAGGAAGGTCAGGATTATACTCTTTCAAATATTTGTTGTTTGCTTCAGCATATTTCTTCGTTATCACGCTAATACCGCCTCGGATACCTTTTTGGATAAAATTGAACATATCAACATCAGTCAGTAATTCCAACTTTATCTTACTAAACTTTAACAGAGCATCCCATGACAGTCCGGGGGCAGAATAATACCAGCAAGGATCTAGTCCGTAATTATTATAACTCATTTCTCGAAAACTTTCAAAAACATCTGCTAATAATAACACGTCAGTTTTCAAATACAAATCATGATAATCACCAAAAGTCTCACAATCAAACTCTTTCCAGATATCTTGTGCATACCTGTACTCATCATCAGTTATATTTTCATTTTTAAGTTGTGAGTAAAATTTATCTTTGCCAGGTAAAGATGTTTCATCAAATTTACTCCAGTCGTCGAGGTATTCGTATGGAAAAACTCCTTTTTTAGCTAGTAGATTAAATTTATCTCCAAAACAGTCTCTTAGGTTATCAAATTTACTACAACCTTTTACTAGCTCATCTAACGAGGCTGCCATAAACTGCAGGCTGTCAATAAAACGCAATTTACCTAGCGTAACTGACATGTACTTTTCAAAATTATTTGGGATGCATTTGATGACGTTATCGAGTTTTAGACGAGATTTTATATCAGGATCACCAAAAGCTTCTACTATAATAAGGCTATCATATCCTCGAAAATTGTGAAGAATAACCGGAATAAAATCTGGAGCATGAAATTTTAAATTACACTGATTATGAGCCGTTCCACAATACTGTCCAGTCAAATGACAATGGTCATGCACTTTTTTGTTGTCAGTATCAAAAGCTTTTTCACAAATATGACAAATTTCTGCTTGCTCGTGATCGGATTCTTGTTGAGGTGTTAATTTTAACATTGGCGTTACTTTTTTCAAACAATAAGTAATATTATCAACTTCTATAATTAACTGCTTGAGAAGGTAGATAGCTGGATTTTTACCACGATATAATTTAATTGGTTTAGATGATCTAGAATCAGTACAACAAACTACCTTATACGCTACTCCACACGGAAAATGATTTTGAACTTTACTTGTACTCGATTGATTAGGATTATTTTCTACGCCAAGTACAGGTTGAAGTAAACACTCAAAATCAGCGTATATAACGAAAGGAATTTTTAGTTTGTGATTATGATGGACAAACTGTAACACACTATCTTTTTTAGATGGCATTGTTATTTTTTGCACATCATTACAGTACTGCAAATGCTTTTGTAATGTTTCATTGTTAGCACAACCATGCAAGCAGCGGTAACAAAAGAACTTTTTGTTCCTATTTTTATTGTACTGTTTACCAACTAATCCGTTAAAGTTTTTAATCCAAACGTAATGATTTTTGTAAAACAGTAAATTTATAGTCGATTGTGAAGCTTTTTCTGAAATATATCTCGGGTATACATCCTCTTTTTCATCTAGTCCGAAAACGTTAATTGAAACATTATTTTGCTTTTCAAATTTTGGTATTTGATTTTCTGCCACAGGAAAGTTAATATCTTTAAAATTTAATCTAGACACGTGACTGATATATTGTTCAACGCGATCAGCGTGTTTTTCTGCTGGAAATAGTGCGGAAAGAACAGCCCATTGGAAACACTTGTTATCTACGTTTTTGATGTTTATACAACATCTTTTACTTTTTATTTTTGGTGGCAGGTCGATGTATGAACTACCTCGTAATGCGTTATATTTCATCGTGTGAAACAATATTTCTTTAATCATTTCAAACTTCCAACCCGAACCTAATTGAGTGAATTCCTCTATTTTTTCCAGATTTCTTGGTGTATTTCATCAGATAGTGATAACAGATCAGTCCCAAGCAAAACACGTCTTGATTTTGCGTTCATATAAGGTTCTGCAATTTCCTTGTTAGTTAATTCTTCCGTTATAACTAACTTTAAAAATATAACATGATATTGCACAAATAATCTGATACTTTTGTGTTTTTCGAGCTCACGTTTTACAGTTGTCTGTAGTAGGTGGTAAAGATTTGCTGCATTAAAATTTACTAAAACAATTTGATTATCAAACTGATAACTATTATCAAAACCTGCAAAAGCAGTCGCTATTTTATCAGGTTCTCCCATAAGGATTCTCTTAGCTATATCACGCAATTTTAACATTATTATACTATAATGTAATATCTAATTGATAATTTACCTCACACTGCGCATGCGCTAAAAATCAATTGAAGATAAAAAAAATCGCCTATAATATAATGACAGCAAATCTAACAAACACATGTGAGCAAGAAGCATATCAAATTCACCCAAAGTATAACTTTTTCTCACACTGCGCATGCGCTAAAAATCAATTAAAGATAAAAAATATCACCTATAATATAATGACAGTAAATCTGACAAGCGCACGTGATCAAGAGATTTATCATGTTCACCCAAAATACAACTTATACGCTGGAAATACATTAGGTTCAGTTATTAACATCAAAACTAGAATATCTGTTGGCAAATTAACGTCAGCGGGTTATACAATTAGTGTAAAGGGAGATAATGCTGAGAGGATTGCAATGTTTAGAAAAGATTTTATTTACACGTTGTTTTGCGATGATATTCCAGAGGGACAGCGTGTATATCACGTGAACGATAAAGTCACTGATGACAACATTGAAAACTTATCCTTAGAAGATGAGTTTCAGCCACATCCTGTCTTTGATTTATACGAGGCTAACGATCGCGGTATTATTAGAAATAGAAAAACTAAAAAAGTTCTTGGTACTATGAGTAATATGGGATATATCAGGGTAACTGTTAGAGGAACATCGACAAATCAAGTTCGTTATCTTGGTCATAGGTTTGTTTACGAGGTGTTCAATGGATCTATACCCAATGATCTGGTTATTAATCATATTAATAACGTAAAAACTGATAATCGATTGAGAAATCTGGAGCTAGTGACCCAGCAGGAAAATGTAAGAAAAGGACGAGGTGGTGGTATTAATTTTAGATGTCCAGCAAAACCTGTTATTTCAAAAAACCTTTAAACGGATGAGGAGATCGAATTCAAATCGATTACAGCTGCGGCAAAGCATTATAAGATAAATTCCAGAGCAGTAAAATTTGTAGCTGATGGAGTACTCAAATCAACTTTTTCAAGCGAATACGATGCTAGGATTGGTTTTAGATATGATATTTGATAGCTCGGTTTTAGTCAAGCAATGATGAGCAAATGCTATGATATCATCGTGATAAAATTTTAGCGTCGTTACTGCACTTTCATTAATTTTATTTTTTTCTGCTTCTGTTAGCAATATTTTATGAGAATCACCTTGCATTACAATAGCGTCAACACTATAACCCAACAAACATTTTCTTACCGCTTCGGCTAGTTCGTTGTAATTTAATATATTAACTTTTTGGTGATATTTTATCTCATCAGTCATCTTATAACAATAATTTAGATAAAAATATATTATAATAATGGACTTGATGAAACGACTCGCTGAACTCTACAAACAAGATACTAGCGACAAAGTCGCCAGCGATAAGGTCGTCAGTGATGAGGTCACATTTTCCAAAGATTTCATAAACAAATCTATTGGTTATAATGAAGATGGTATTTTATATAACAGCGAAACTGATGATGATGGTGAAATAGTCACTGTTGCTGACAGATCAAATTACAGCAGACCAACAACTAAACGATATAATGTCAAGTATCACATTGCAAAAAAATAATGAAATTTAATTTTACCGTTGCCGAACAACAACTGTTTTGGCAGCTAATCAAACCTTTCTTAAACATCAGAATTCCAGGCCGACAGAAAAATATCAAATTCGATTTCATATTTGTCAAGATTTTTAATCTAATGACGATCTCTGACGATCGTAATCAGTATCTAATATCGTTATGTAAACCAGTAAAATGTAAATCTGTCAAACAAAAGTATGAGAAAATTTATAATAACATTATATCATAATCTGCTTAGTTGGGATCCAACTGTTAAATTTATCGCTATACCCACGCCATTTGACTAAACTTTTATCTCCTTTTTTCTTAATTACTTTCTCGATAACAAAAACATCCTGCTCAGTTTTCTGTAGTTCTTGTTCATAAAAACTACCTACGATCGGTTCCCCTGCCAGATCTTTTAAAACGTACGTTACAGGTATTGTGAAAAGTACCTTATCAACTACAAATACTTCTTCGCTCCAGTTTGGAGTAAATCCTTTTGCAAATACCTTTTTCATCAAAGAAATTCTAACTTTATCACCAACCTTAAATTTATGTCTGCGGTACATGTTTTCATTTGCTAATATTGGATTTTTAATAGCTTTTTTTAGGTGTCATTTTGATGCTTCGATGTTTTGTGTTATTTTATTCACCTACGATTTGAGAAAGGTCATCGATGTACCTGTTGGTGTTTTTAGCTGTCATATGTTTGTGTAATTTCTCGTTTAGCGTGCGATTAAATCTCTCAACAACAACGCTTTTACCTTCGTTTCCTGTAACATACCTTTTTTATATTATTTTGTTCTAGAAACTGTTCAAACTTTTTGTTAAAGAACTCGGACCCGTGATCAGTCCAGATTTTATTCGGTTTTCTTTCTGTACTCGTTATTATTTGTTTTAGCGCATCAGTCATTGAAGTTCCTGTCTTATCCGAAACAGGTACACTGAAAGCGTATTTGCTAAAAACATCTATAACATTAAACAAATACCTTTTTGGAGCACCATCAGCGCCAACGTTAAACTGAGCTAGATTGGATACATCCACCAAATCTATTGCCCAGATATCATCTACACCATTAGCGACAACTTTACGTCGTGGGAACTTTTTTTTTTAGGTCTGTGCAGCTCGACTGCAAGATCATCGTATACTTTTCCGAGTCCGAGTTTATATTTTGCTCCTATCATTCCCTGAACAAATATTCTATCAAAACGTTCTCGTAGATTTGTTGGCTCCATATCACGTAATTCGTCTAACATTACTTTATCACAATCTGCTTTCGAGTTTTCATGATCACGATAACAGATATCATGACGCATCGCTATTGCATCCACTTTATTATAAGGCTCTTGACCTGGCAATGGATTGTCGTTTTCATCTAGTTGTTGATCTAGCGGATTGTAAGGTCCTGTATACCGATGACCTGGCAATGTCCAACCGCCTTTTGGTTTTGGTAATTTTCCAATAATTTTATGTATATCTATACCTGACCCTATTATTTCTCTGTTGTTACAACAGTGACAGTATGCGACAATTTTATTTTGCTCAAGACACAAATCTCTGTCAGAATCACAGTTGCATATCATTCTATATTTTTAGTCGTCACTAAAATAATATCAGGATAACAAGATCCTAGCGACATCTCTGAGGATACTGTCGCTGGAGACACTTTCTTTAAAACATATTCTTTCTTTTCCGCAGACTGCACAAAAACTTTTTAATATTATCCTGTTGTTTTTTGTTTTTTCTGTTGTTTCATTAATATTTTCTGTTTTAGTTCTACACTTGAGACAGTATGTTGACATTATTATATTTTTAAGTTTAGATAAAATTTATTGCGATCTCATCATTAGCGTGAGAAGGATGCTTGTCAAACTGTAAAACAAATTTTAAAAAATTAAGATTTCTGCTCATCTGTTGGATAAACATAATACAATAATATCCGCAAGCAGACGTTCCAACAGGTTAGAGTTGATTTGATGAATAATATATCTTTTTAAATTTTTTCTTCATATACTTTTTTATTACATCGCTTGGAGGAAGTCCAAACGAGTCAAAATAATTATTATTATAAACTGCTACCCAATGTGTGCCGGATCCGTCATTAAAATCTTGTATATTAATAACACACGAACTTACAGCTGATGGTGATTTTATTGATGTGAGTTCATCTTTAGAATAAACTCCGTGAAATCCAGGAACCGTTTTTAACTTATCAATGATATCAATATTACTCAGTTCCTGGTAATGTTAGACCACGTCCGATTCCTAAAAGATTTGGCAGCAGACTTCCCGATAGTCCCGCTAAAAGTGGAGCGAACGGAATAATTCCTCCTTGTTTTGGTTGATTGCATATGCATTTGCATTTTGGTGTTGGCGATTTTGTTTTTGTTGTTTTCTTTTTTTTTTTTTTGTTGTTGGCGATTTCTTTTTCTTTTGTGGCATTATAATATATCATTTACATAAAATTTACAATTTTTTTATTCCACTTCCACGAATGATACCATTACCTTCGACTGCTTTCTTCGTTGCGTCAGATATTGCTCCAGACGCTGCTGCTAGTCCTAATGTGCCTAAGACTGGTAAAATTTTAGGTATTATTGTACTAGTTAATACTATAATGCTGGACCAAGAAAACCACCTTTAACGACAATGTCGTTTGCCATCGCTGTCATTTGTGCAGCACTCAAATTTAAAACAAAAGTTTTTTTACGATCATACTTTTTTACTTGATTTTTTGTTAGCATTAAATTTGTTAAAACACCATCAGAAATATTAGGATTGATTTTTAATGATACCTGTTCTCGCTTTGCAATAGCAGCTACTAATTTTTTAACTTGGCCATCGGTTAAATATACTTTTTTTACAATATATTTTGCCATTTTATATAACAACTGTAGATTAAACTTGAACTGTCATTTTACCTCCAATAGAATCTACTGTGATAAATCTATCACTAATCACTAATGCGTATACGTATAACGGCGCCACTGGAACCGCCCCAAGTGTCCAGGTAATTTCAATATCCGCTGTGCTGTCTACAATTCGCTCGTTATGTTTACTAACATCAAAATGAAATATAGGATAAAGCGTACGAAATTCCTCTGCTGATATTCGAGTTCCATCTTCAAAATCTTGATATTTTTGTATTGCGTCAAGCAGGTACATGTACGGTCGAGAAATATTTTTATTAACGTCATCAGCAAAATTGCACTCGATAGCTCGTTCTGGATATTGCTTTGAATTTAATCTAGCGTATATTCGTCTGACATCAGAGTGATCAAATATTGCATTATTTTGTTGTTGGTTACCTCGTCGGGCTTGCTGTTGAAATACGACAAAGATATTTCTCGCCAGTTGTTCGCTTGATGTTGTTGTGACCCTCCATGTGTAGTCAGTAGTATTTGGAACCGCTGTCTGATATATCTTATGCTGCTTAAAATAAATTCTGTTCGTATGCTTATCAAGTGTGCTATTTAGTTCTAACATTTTAGTGATTGATGGTGTTATACGTGGCATCCACAAAGCAAGTTTGTTTATGATAAACTGTACATCAACCCCTCCAGATCTAAACAAGCAATCGTTTTGGTCTGCTCGATCTAAAATAAGAGTATGTTTTACTCCGCGAAATACTTTATCATGATCGCGACAAAAGCCGAAAATCATACTTAGTGGAAGCATCATTGTAATTTGACGTGATCCTGCTGCAAGTTTTCTTCGCCTAGCAAAACCATCGTTATAGCGTGGATTTCTCACGTCAAGTGTGTTAAGAAGTAAATTTAACATCGCAGTACCGTTTGCATCTGCAGCTGGTGGTGTTATATTTAGATTATTAAAAGCTGCTGTAAGAGAAACTCTTGTAGCGTCTGCATTAGCAGCTGCACCTGGTGCGACAATAGCTAGCGCGTCTGCATTAGCAATGAGAAAATTTCTCACAATTACAGCATTTGCATCAGCATCAGATCCATGTACTATAGCGCCTCTCTTTAAAAATTCAGTTGATTCAGCTATACCCCGTCCAGTATCTTTAAACCACATCATGTTAGTTGCAGTTGATCTTGAGTAATCGTCGGAAAACGAAATAATATTTAAAATTGTACTTGCAACTTGTAGATGACTTGAAATATCTTCTATAGTTTGATTGGCCAGTTGATATCTAGCACTTTTGAATAAACACCAGCCGTTATTTATAAGAGCTACTTCTGCTCCAACTGCAATTGCAGCAGGTGGATTGGCTACTGTCATAATCTGACCACGAACTTCTAACATAGCCTTACGTGGCAGTAGAAATACATCTTCGTCTCTGGTGTTAAATGTTCTAATACCAGCTTTATTTGGTTCGTTAGAATTTTCATCAAGATACTCAACAAACTCTAATTCTGTCACATCGTTGTCGATGTCATAAGTTTCTGTTAACTCGAGATAATTTTTAAGACATTTTATTTTATTAGATTATATAAAATTTTATTGCGGCACTGTTACTTTAGATATTAATTTTTGCATGATCTGCTCGCCCTTTGGTGATAATAATTTTTTTGTTGTTGTTATCATAGCTTTTTGAGTTTCTTTTGTTGGAGCGATTTCTGAGATAGCTTGTTTTATTTCAGATGCAGTCGGTGGATCACCTTTTATTTTATTAGCTATTTTTTTTGTCCCACCGCAGTCCCTGCGGTAGATGCAGCCCCAGTTGCAAAAGCTTTACCAGCGTCAATAGCAATTGGTGCAACTTTACGTGCTATACCCGGAATATTTTCAATAACTTTAGTAAAAAATATTTCCAAAAAATCCTCCTACTATTTTTCTTCGATAAACTTTTTTCTTTGTTCATTATATTTGATGTTGCATAATTTTTACTTTTGCTCACGTAGATCTAAATAATAAGTTACAACTTCATTATTCAATTACAACTGTTTTCCTGACTGATCTGTCAACTGCATTATTATACTTGATATTTGATTTTCAACATTTAAAGGATAATAGATAATATCTCGTGGAGTTATTTGCATGAGAGAACCTGGCGGAACTTCAGGTGAGAAACTGTAAATCGTTTGACCTTTGCTGCCTTTTGATGTATAAGAGCCAGAAGCAATAGAGCAATTTACTAATATTGTATTTACTTCTGTTATATTTACTGGCAGTTCACTGTCATATGTAATAGGCTGATCAAGTGCAGTGTAAGTTTTTTCAGTAAATCCTAACAGTTGTGCAATACTTCTTTCTCTTGGTTCAAGACTGATTACTATATTTTTCAAAGTTATCCTAGTTCGCAATGTGTTATAATTTGCTGCCAATTCAAAATTATCAGCCACACCGTCAGCTTTTGTGATGAGCTCTTTGATTGTCTTGTTTAGATCAGTAATATTATAAGCTCCTTGCGGAATTTTTATTTTTTTTTTGTTGTAGATATTGGAGATGTTGTAATCATAGTAAAATACATTTCATCGTTAACATCATTTTTCACGTTAGGTATAGCATTCCAGCAAGTACAAGAAATTAATCCAATTTCATATTGTTTTGTAGGATCTAGTCGGATAGGTGGAAAATAATTTACTGAAAAATTTGCGCTATCTGTCGCAGACTCACTAGAGTTTAGTAATAATGTTGTTTGCATTCCTTTAATATTATATCATTTTACAAAATTAAGTCGCCGCGATTAAGTCGCGGTGTAAAGTTTCATATTCGTCAGATGTTAATAATTCACTCGATCTTAGATGATCAAGTATGTCAATGATTTCATTATCAATTTCAACACTAACATTCCCAGCTTCCTTTGATGATATTAATAACATTAATCTACCTATCATTTCAGTAGTTGATGTAAATACCTTTACACCAGTTCCTGTTCTTACTTCTCTACTTTTCTCTACACGAGTTTTATCAAAAGTAAAAATTTTCCTTTTAAAACTCCACCCTTTACCAAAAGGTTTTAATCTACTATTTTCTGCTGTTTTTTTAAACGTGAGAGCAATAACACCGTTTCTCATTCTTTCATAAAGTGGAATCATATTATCAATCTCTGTAACCGTGTTTAATTCATCTTTAGCAGCAGCTCCGTCTTTAAATATTACATCTAATCTATCGAGTAATGTTTGATATTCTACATCAGTCCACTTGCTTATATCATAAATACCCCTTATATTTTCATTCCTTAAAAAATCATCATATTCAATACCTTTTATCTCATCATTTGCTCTTTTTGTAAAATAAAATCTTTGATCTCCAACTTCCATAAACTTTACAGTAAGCTCACCAACTCTTTGTTGCTCCTCTTTGATATCTTTTATATCTCCTGATAATTTTTTTATAATATTTGTTATTCCTTGCGTTGTTAACTCTGCTAATCTTCGCTCAAGTTTCAGCGGATTGTTTATCAATCGATCTGTTTCAGCTTGTCTAGCCGCAGGATCAGCTATATTTGCTGTAAATGCCTCAATTAGTTTTCTTTTTTCTTCATCAGATCTAGTAACAAGTTTTGCAGCAGCTGCTTCCTGTTGTTCTTTAACAATTCCAACCAAGCCTTTTTCCTGCAGTTGTTTAAGTTCTTCTTCTGACAGTGGTTTAGTTTCAGGTTGTTTTCCAAGTAGTGCTTCAGTAACCGTCTTGAAAATTGTAGCTGTTGCTTCTGTAGCGGTTACTTGCCCACGTCGTGCTTGTTGTACTTTTTGCTTAAGTGATGTCTGAGATTGAGCAAGTTTTTTTTAGATCTTCTATGTGTTGTCTGTATCTTGCTCGTTTGTCCATTATTATTATTATAAATTTTATAAAATTGAAACCCTTACTGTAAGTAAGTGTCAATACAACAGCGAAACATTTTAGTTGGATCATTTGTAAGTTTATCAAATAAGAAAAAGTTGTATTTATCTTTTGTAGCATTATGGTAAAGTTCAATAAACTTATCTTTCGTCTCGTCACCGCATTGTTCGCTTGCAATATTTCTAACGTCAACATTGTCCAGTCCTGGAAATAATATAAAAAACCGTATTTCGCCGAATAAATCTGTCAACATTATAAAATCCTTGAGCGAGATAAACAGAATTACATTGTTTGTTACGTGACAGTGAGAAATACGATCTTATTTTGTTCATCTCCATGTTATTTAGCGGAATATCGTCAAAAACTACTATCTTATGTTCATCTGCATCAAGTTGATTAACTGGAATAAGATCTTCTGGCTGCCTAATTATAAAAAAATCTTCACCAGCCTTAAGTTCATCACGAAGTTTGTCATTATAATCGCTTAAAAACTCATACTTATCTTGCTGTGGATTGATTGTGTAAATATAGACTCTATCGTAGTTAAAATTATCACCAAGAAGCAAGTTCATAAGCAAATTTGTTTTTCCTGATCCAGTTCGCCCAACAATAAGATAATGACAATCAGGAAGTTCTTTGTTATGTTTGTGTTTCACCAGCTTCTCTGTATCAAAGTTTAATATCGACGATTTTGCCATTTTGTATAATATTAAACTAGTGTTGATAATTTTATCTAAGACAGTAAATAATGAGTTACTATACAAAATTTGGAACACTATCAGGAGATTCATCCACAAAAGGTTACCAAGGTGACTTATCCAAATATGCAACTCTTGATCAGCTCAAAAATGAAATCAATAATTTACTAAATCTTACCAGTGTAGAACCAGATGAAGTCGTCATTTTCCAGGACAAAAAAGGACGATTAAAAACGAGTGATGTAAAACTGCCAGATGCACTTGTACGAATTCCTAATGCGGTTGCTGATAATATCATGACTTTTAACAATCAAGGTAAGATACAAGATTCTGGTAGGTCAGTAAATGATTTTGTTTAAAAAGCTGGTGATTTATTTAATGGGAATATTGTTATGAACCAGAACAAGATTACAGATCTTGGATATCCAACTACAGATGGAGACGCTGTAACTAAGAAATATGTCGATGATCAGGACGTTCCAATCAGTAATGAAATAACAGCGCTCAAAAATGAATTTACCGGTCACGTAAAAACGTTTTTAAATTTTCGTAGAAACATAAACACGCTTAAAGATGATTTTTTTGGAAATCCATCAATTGTTAACATTACACTCGCTAATATTAACACAAAACTCAATGATATTAACACAAAACTCAATGATATTATTAGTTGAATTCCTAATATTGTTGAGAAAACGAGTATGGTTAAAATTCCTCACAAAATGATTAAAAATATTGTGTATACTGTTGATACTGGTTATACTGGGTGGACACCAAAAAATAATTCTATCAAATATATTGCAGAAGTTACCGGTGTGTATAGATTGTCAGTGCTTAGCAGTGCAAAGTTTAGAATATCTACCAAATATCTATTTCGTCATCCAAATGATGACTCATCTGGAGTATTATCTGTAATAATAAACAAAAATTCTGAAGAAGAATTTGTACTTGAACCAGTTGATAAAACTTTAAAATTAGCAATTTTTCTCTGGTGTTTGGAATTTATAGCTGAACAACCAGCTCTTATTATGGATTAACCAAACATAGGACTATGTGAACTAATATTATAATGAAAAGAAGTATAGTTGATTTCAATCATATTTCAAAAGATATTCCAAAACAAGATGTAGACGTATTAATACAATACTATAAATATTATCATAAAAAACTTTGGTGCGTGAAAAAATGTTACAAATACTACAACAAGATCCTTCGAGTAATATCTTATCTACCCTTGTTAATGACCAGTTCTGGTATAATTTCAAGTGGGGTATCATTAAATCCTTTTTTGTTAATCATATCCGCTATTGGTGTTTCACTTACAGCGGCGTGTAAAAAAGTAGAACCAAGACTTTTGATAAAGAAGCACGGTTGTTTAACATCAATTAAAACTTACAAGAAACTACTTGATCAGATCCGGTCTTACCTACGAGGAGTTAAATATAATATGGATAATTTATTACGTGAATTTCGTATTATTGACAATATGTTAACAGATATTCTACCAATGAGGGTTAGCAATTATGAAAAAAAATATCACAAAAAATATGAGTAACATAAAATTTTATCTAAACTTAAGATATAATATAACTAAAAAAAATATCATTTTCATTCTAATGCTAGTTTAATTTCCACCTTGTTAACTGAAACGTTCTAATACACAGTTTAATTTTCATCCTGTTATCTGATAAAAAATTTGTGGTAAAACCTATTTGCCGTCTTTAGAATAATCGTATTCCACGCATGCGCTGTTCTAACAAATTCGTCACTTCTGTTGACAGAGCTTATCGCATTCCAACACCTGTTGTTTTGTCTGGTTACAAAATATTTGTCTACATAGTAGTAGTATAGGGAAATGAGGGTTTGGCGGGGGTGGGGGAGGAGGTGGGGGAGGGGGTGGTGGGCCAAAACTCTCATTTCCTAATACTACTACGTCTTGATTAAAAAAGGGTTACTCTTTGATGGGTAAAGGAAGACAATCTAAACTTTCAAAGCATAAATCGTATGACACACGAGGTGTTACCTATGTGGTAAATTGTTTGACATGTATCAACCTGTGAGAAAAACGAAACGCGCTTGCACTGCAAAACGGATGGTTATTTGTGGGACATGCAAAGATAAACAAAAAATCTTGCACACATTTTGTTTCACACAATTGTAAAAGTCATAACAGAGAAAGTTGTATGGGCACAAACGCTGATTGCAAACAAACAGAGAATAACATAATAATTCAATAATTATCTTGTAGAAGTCAAAATATTTGTTAACATTCTAACAGAAAGTGTAGTATAAACTGGAATCATTTGCTTTGTATGTTTTAAAGCATTGACTGATATTTGCACTAAAAATGGTTCGGGATGACCATGGGAGAGACTTATCCACGTTTCTCCATGTCCATGTTTTTCCCGTTCGCTAGAAGCAATAATTAATACCATTGTTATTCATGCGAACAAACTTTTTTCAATATTTTCAGTGACAAAGGAATATTGTTTATAGACGCAATTACTATGCCCACGGTTGCTGTTGATAAGTAATAGTACCTTGCACAAATTTTTGGATGAATATAAACTCTTTTGACATCTGTCATTCAGAAGAATGACAAACACTGCAGCTCAACTTGATGATTTTAATATATATGAGATCCCCTATACATCGGAACATTCCCTTGTCAGACGTAAATTTACATATCTTCTGTTATCAAAATATCCCTGATGTTTACAGACCAAACTAATTATATTTTAATTTATATGTATATTTGTTATATCTATATACCGCTGATGTAAAGTTATTATATATATTTGCATTTTTTAGAATGTTTATTATCAATGCAGTGTTTAGAAATGTGAAATATGTGACATGATTACATGGTTATGATTGGGTATTTATCGAAATGTAAATTTTTCTTAATCACTAACCAACGTTAAATCGAGTCCGAATGACTGTGCTTTCCTTGCAAGTGATTAGATAAAATTTGCTGTTTCATAAATACCCAAATCTGCTGTACTTCTGCTTGTCGAATCCTTGAATGAATTACATATAAAAATGTGTGTGTGTGTGTGTGTGTGTGTGTGATTTGCGTTTTGAACGTGGTTTTAACACTTCTTCAGTCATATCGCTACAATGTCTGCATTGTGGCAATTTATAGTGATGTCTAACATCGGGGCATCAAGCCGCAAACATTTAGCATCATGTCCACTCAGTAAAATTATCCTGACACCAGGCTGGCCAGTCATTACTTTAACATTCTAATACTGATCGCAAGCAAAACAGCTGCTAGCGCCATTTTTATAAGTCTCTGGTTGACTCGGCTGGGGTTAGAACCCGAGGCAGACGCTTTAACTACTTAGGTCACCGGAGCGGTTGACATAATAAATTAATAAAATGAAACTGGACGATAAACATAGTTAACAGCTGATATGTAACATCATCAATGAGTGAATTCCTGAATTTTCTGACTTACTTTGATTAAATGAAAAAATGTTATCATATATACATGTTTAACTGGTTCACTTTATAATGTATACATTCAGAGACATAGATTGCTACTAAACCATTTGTATTCATTTTATATATAAAAAACACCGTCATCCTAGAAAAACATTCTATGAAAATTAATGTGCATCTAAGATAACTGATATCATTTTTCTATCATACATACATCAGATATATATGCATCATCATAAGCAGTAACAACTTTAATCCATTGCTCGTTTTAGCAGACAAGGTAGGTAATGGCGTTTTCACATTTGTCTATAACTTAAAAGATCAGATGCAATTTTCAGCTGATTATTATGTATACACAATCTGCATAATCTTATAAGACTATACGCTTAACGGGATGATAATTTATAGAGCATAGAATAATTATGACTCTTATGTTACGATAGTGAGCAACATAATACAAAAAAATGTATCATGCTGAAATTAAGGTGGGTTCTAAGACACGTATTCCGTTGAACTAACAGAAGACGACACAGCATCTTAAACGTAAAACAAGTACCAGGACGCCACTCAACAGGTAACAAATACAGACTTACCAAGACGCCAATTACCAGGTACCAATTACAAAATTACAGGTACCAATTACAGGGTACCAATTACAAACGCCAATTATCAGGTACTGATTACCGTCTTGCTAAAACTGAATTACACGGTATCCATTACAAACTTACCAAAGCGTCGATTACCAGGTACCAGTTCGGCAGCTTATGAAAGATCTATCAGAAGGAAACATTTAAAACAATGAAAATGATGTTCTTTTCAGAACAATCCTTTGAAGGTGTCCACTATAACATTCTAACCTGATCCGGTCTCTCAGCTTACATCTTGTAGTATATGTGACGCGACAGCGATTGAATAAACATAGCTTGAGATTAAGGGCAACTACTATGTAAAGTTCACCAATATGCAGTCTTTTTGAATAATTCCTTTAATTTTTCCGGTTTCCATTTTCAGGCAATGAGAGATCTGCATTCCTTTAAGTACGATATTTAATATACCGCCACGCATGAGCTGGTTGCTTAAATAATTAATACCACGTCACCAATTACCAGGTACCAGTTACAGACAACACATAAAACTAAAAACAAGGTTTGTACCAAGACGCGTGTCGGAATACGTTAATAAATTTGCCACACAAATGTTGTTACCCTTTTTAAACTAATTAACAAAAGAAAATATTTCGAAAACCAACAAGTTTTGTAAACTTCAACAAATAATTTATTTCCCTAGAATGCAAAGTGAAAATTTAAAAATAACTCACATTATTATGAATTAAATCCCAAATAGTCCAAAAAATATATCACCATTCTTAATGAATAAAGTTCTAATTGAATTTCAGTGGCGTTTAAAAAAAACAAACCAGCAACATCAACTCAGAATGTGCCTATGTGCCTATAGTGGCCCGTGATTTTGAGATGTGCCAACAGTCTTTTGATGAATCACATTAATATGATCCAAGATGTCATTGCTTGGATTTGCCACACATATGTTATTACCCTTTTCCAAGTTTATGTCTCTGTTCACAACAATTATTGAGCACTTTGCTGTTGTTGTTGTTGTTGTTGTTGTTGTTGTTGTTGTTGATGTTATGGGGTTTAACGCCATTTTTCAACTCAAGATAGGCTATACATGGTGGCTAGTATTAATGGTAGAGTAAGAAGACTGGAAAATCACGGGAAGAACCACCGACCCACGAGAAGTTAGTCGAGTCTGGACCCGATGAGCACTTTGTAACCCCAGTAAATAATAAGTTGAATAAGTAATTCTGAACAAAATAAGACTGATTCTGCCAAAGATGTTACATGAAAGAATGAGTAATGTCTCACATAAACAAGATTATATAAAACAAATAAGACATAAAAGTATGATGGATGATGGACAATAATTCATTTCGATAAAATTCGGCATTATCAACAAGATAAAATATGTTACTAAAATTGTAATAAAGAATGTGGTAATATCAAGTAGACCCGGATTATCACGGGATAACTCCAATGTCCTAGAAACGGGCCCAAATAAACATGTTTACCTCTATTGATAATTATTCTACTATTTAACCCACTCTCATAGAGAAATATAAATTATGTATTATTTGTTTACAAGATACAAGTTGCTCGTCAAATACGATTTTGGTTTGAAAATGAATCTCTTATGTAAATTAATTCACTAATGGCCAAAATCGGATTGCATGGGAACAGTTGTTTGCGTTAAAGAAAGATTGCAGTCGAAATGTCGTACGTATACTGACCTATCGAACGGATAATCGTAAAATGATATGCTTAACTTAGAATAATGTTTAACAGACGTAAATGTTAAATCTTTTCATTTCTTTCCGCATGCAATTATGTTTGGTTACCTAATCATGTATTTAAAATGTATTGTGGGTATTTATGTCGTAACACTTTCTGTAAAGCGCCAATTTTTTTTATTATACATTTACCTTAAATCTAGCTTAGTTTCAATTTTTCTAGCTATAATCATTCTAATAATAACGTTTGTCCATAAAGGTTTCAACCATAAATCCTTACATGAGGTATTATCGGTAAACCGCTTTACTGCGGTATTGTTTTCTATAGATACGTATTTCGATACTTTTTTCACTGTGCCGGTACTTCGGTAGTTTTCATCATTAAGGAATGTACGGAAAATTATAAAAAAATATAGTTACGTATTGAAGACTAATTTCATCATGTTTTCATTTTAAGTGAAATGTTTATAAATTTAGATCTAAGTTTATAAAAAAAAAAAACTTGACGCTGAGCCTTCATCGTCGATGGTAACAACAAAGCTGTGGACAATACATTTCATGTGCTCATAATGAACAAAATAAGCGATATATATATATATATATATATATATATATATATATATATATATATATATATATATATATATATATATATATATACATACATACATACATACATACATACATACATACATACATACACTAAGAGATGATGTTTGTCTGTGTATTACACGAAAAACATTATTTTTATTACACATTGGCTTAATTATATTTTCACATGATCATACCTGGATACAATGATGAGTACATATTATAATTTCTGATCTTTCAACTCAAAGCAATGTTTCTGTCATTCGTTTTTAGCCTGTAATTAGATTAAACAAATTAGTTTTTCGTGTGGATAATACTCATTTTTTTCGGACAGCTCACCATTTATTTTATTTGTATTAAACATATGCAATACATCACTAGCCTCCAGCAGGTACGTTAGATATATTTAACAATCAAGTCCTACTCATCAAAGTCAAAATTAAGTCACTGTCTCCTTTCTCTTGTACTGCAGTGATTTTGTGTATCATTTTGTTTTTAACTAAGTTTTTTTACTTTCTGTGTGCACATTCAGGTAAACTGGTATGTGCATTATCGCGACTGGCAATAATAGGTAAATCACGGTGAACTTTCTTTCCCGATATAAGGACTATGGTAATATTTTGCATTTGTCTCTCTGGTACTACATAAATTATGAAAATTGATGGGATTATTCCCACTCAACATAGGCAATAGCAGGTCCCTGTAGCTTTTATTTCACGCTAAATTGATTACGTTTTAAAGGTTGACCGAGTTTCTTTGACACGAATGTATGAATGTATGCATTAGCAGAAAACAAAGGTTTGGTCTAAAAATATTCGCCGGTACGTAAATTAACACACCCAATGTTATGTTTTGCTGATTAACACAAATAAAGGTTTGGTCTAACTACTTTACTGGCTAGATTACAACTTGCTAAAACAGGAAAACGCTCGCTCGTCAGTTTCTTACGCTGATGTTATCATAATACATAGGGTTACAACTGAGTGTGGAGCCTGTAGTTGACCGTATGTGACTTGTAACTGTAACATCACTTGTAGAAACAGGATGTAAAGCCATACATCACCGAAGACAAGAAAGAGGCGAAAAATAAATATGTGCAGCAATGGTTGAAAACACACAGCTGGCTACGTTTTCAAAACGTCGAGTGGAGAATGTAACAGTGAAGACTACTTTTGTTTTGCTATACATGTACAGAGGGTAAAATAAACCTCGACGATCAAATTGTAGAAAATGCAATAACTTTCAGAACAGTGCTTTGGGAAGGCATGTTGTGTTGCCAGAAAACAAACTGTTAATTGAACTCCAAATTACTATCCAAATTTGTGAACGGCATTTTGTCCAAGTTTCAACATGTCTTGATTCCTAGATCACGTGCACTGCTTATTCTGCTAAACTCCTAAATGAACACAGATACGAACCCTAAAGATGTTTACTTCAAGTATTCTTATAAATGACCACAAGTACATCTCTAGGTCTTTCTGCCAGTAAATATCAGTATATTTTCTCATCGAACCGCCAGTTAGAGCCTTTGAACTTGCCAGCCAGCTACGTTTTTTTTTTATCGTTTTTATGTACTCTTATAATGGCAACATGTACATCAAGAGGTCTTTAAGACACTTAATTATGTCATTGTAACTATCAGCAAATTTCACCACCCTACTACTAGTCAAAGCCTTGGAGCTTTCTGCACAGTTATTGCGTCATGTTCATTTGATGTACTCTTATAAGGACAACATGTACATCAAGGGGTCTTCCAGCCACTGAATTCTGCAATTGTAAATATCAATACATATTCGCACTAAAGCACGTGGCTGAAGGACGCACGGTACTAATTGTATTGAACAATGGGAACCAACCTAGAAATGGATAAATATTAAATAGAGTATATACGGGTTTGGCTAACCAAAATTGGTTAATAATGTAAGTTATGTTTTAAGAATAAGAAACTTTTGAGACCTTATCTTAGCTGAAAGTGAATAAAAATAGAGACATTGTTTTATTGATGGAATTTCAGTCCTTTAATAGTCTTAAGCTTGGAACACTCATTACTAACATTAGCACCTGACTCTATGGTGCGGAATTGAAAGCACATGTTTCAAATATATGCAAGTCCAGAATATTGCCACGGATCATATCCTTTCCTCTGCACAGACGCTGACTTCTAGGTTTCATCTCTACTGATAAATATAGGTTTAGTCTTGAGCACTCAAACATTTTAAGCTATTGAATTTTAAATATTATGGTATAATAATACTATGGGAACTAAATTAGTACTGTGATTCCTAAAGCGGTAAGTCTTTGAATTTTGCCGCCTACCTATTGTATGTGTACGTTTGATTCCCGCCTAAGCGTCCCAGATAAAAAAAAAAAAAAAAGTGGCGTCCAATACGCGTGATCAAACGTTTCCGAAACTTCTGGAAGCTTCACAACACCAGGCAGATTTTAATGCAGCTTTTACAAACAAAACAGCTACGAAAGTGCCAATTAAGTGTGCACATAGGCTGAGTGTAAAAAGAAACGTTCCTTTTTTCAAATACAAATCTCTTCTTAATTTAATAAACGACTTAAGAGCTAAAGCAATTGATGCCATTGACATGTTGAAGAAATCCGCCGTTCAGTATGACTTGGCTACTGCAGGTACTGGAGAGCCTAGTATGAAAACGTTATTGAGGATAGTTTTATACGTGACCTGCAAAAATCGTCATTTGTGACAATAATGGCAGATGAAAGTACTGACATATCTAACAATAAACGCCTTGTCATATATGCTCAGATTATTGTTGATGATATAAAACCATCAACAAGATTTTTAACAAATATAGAATGTTTAGATTCTTCTGGCAAGAGAATTGCTTAATTATCTTTAGTTACATTATGTAACTAACATTTTTTGTTGTATATTTAAACAATATAATAATATAAAAATAAATTATATAAAAACACTACTATAGATTGATCAACGGCATAAATAGGATTCATAGGTTTTGGATTTTGACCTACTCTTTCTTGCCTTGATGAGTCAAATGACTTACATGAAGCCATTTGTAGATGCCGGTACTCTGACCTTGACACCCAAACGACACAGTACTAAATAATTATTTCAAGACATGTCTCGCGAGTAAGCATGGTGGCCATATCGAAACATAATATGTACAAATTCCATAAAGCATACAAAATCTACTGCAAGTATTACTCAGTCTTTCTACGTCTACTCTTGTCCTTGCAAACGAGTACCTCTCAGATATCATTAAAACGGAGGGATTATCTGGACAGAAAGAACTTATTTTGTTTGTCGTAATTGTTTTAATAATTAAAATGGAATATGTCAGCAACCAGTCTTATGATGAACTTCTCTTTATTTTGGACACACAGAGGGGACAGAGTTCAAGTTTTAACGATATTACGTCATGAGCTTTCTGACATACTGCTTTATAATTTAAAACAAAAATGTAACCCAAACTCATATAAATCAGCAAACAACGTAACCAAACACGAGTTATCAAAACTTGCTAGTCAACACAAACCAAGCATGAAAATGGCACGCATTAACCCGCCATTTTTTCCTTACTTGCAGCGCAGTGTATCAGAAGTCTTCATAGAGAGCAGTTACGAAACTCTCTCTCTCTCTCTCTCTCTCTCTCTCTCTCTCTCTCTCTCTCTCTCTCTCTCTCTCTCTCTCTCTCTCTCTCTCTCTCTCTCTCTCTCTCTCTCTCTCTCTAGTAATACATGTAGAATATAAACGGATGACTGAATGATAATGGCTAGCTATCAATTAAACCCACAACATATAAGACAAACATTAAAGTACATCTACAAACAATAATTATTATAGAGTAACAGAGCTAAGACTTCAATATAATAGAAATAGCCGTGATGTGAAAGAAGGAGTCATTCATATCTCTAGATCTGGAAATCTCAGTCTTCAACACTCCCGTCAACACGTTCGCCAAGAGTTGTAAGTACCAGGTTTAACAACTGCTTGTTAACTTCCCGTTTATAGTGATGGGTCTGAGAGCTTCCTTTTGGAATACAACTCTGTTTATGCTGATGGACAAGTGACAGAGGGACTTCCTATATACCCCAAAGAAAAGGTTATCGCCAAGAACGTTTCTCTATATACCACATTCATATTATAGTAATCATCGCGCCTCAGACGCACATGGGGTGGGGTAAGTTTTGTTGTTCTTATGACAGCACAAAAGCAATTAATGAAATGAGCTTACGGGTTGGCTTAGGGTGCTCTCGGTGGCATTAGTGCTCGAATTTTATTTGCTTTGCATCTTTGTTCCACCACAGTCGGAATCTGAATGTGTAAGCCTGAGGAGAACATACTCTAGCACGATTTGTTTGCATTCCTTGTCGGTGACATTTACTTGTTTTGCGAATTACGAATTGCTCTCCGTCTCTCTCATCGATTTTAGGATTGGCAGCCGAAACAAATGATTTGTGCTTTTTGTCTATGTGCGGTTGCTGAACCTTGGCTTCGCTTTAAGCCAGATATAACGCAGGCTTTAAACTGCATAAGACGAAGACGAATAGTGAATGAGAATTATGACGCCTGTGTGTCGACGCTGAGGTTTTCACACATTCTGGTATCTAGAACTGCTGACAAACACGCAAAGATGATTTTAACCCCCAAAATGTGTTGGCTACGTTTGGAAGCATATAAGACTGGCGCCGGACAGAAGGCTGATGCTAGTACATATAGCCAATCCGCCATATAAGTTGATGCGTCTGGTAATAAATTAGTGACAAACATCAGCCTATTATGGAAAGCCGCAGGTACCCGGCGGTGATCAAAATATTTTCCTATATTTTTATATAGGCAACAATTAGCGGCTCCAACAACATAAGCCGCAGGTACCCGGCGGTGATCAAAATATTTTCTTATATTTTTATATAGGCAACAATTAGCGGCTCCAACAACAATTAGCGGCTCCTAAAATGACGGTGATTACAATTTTTCTCTATATTTTTCATATTGACGACAATTAACGGCTATGACGGTCGACAGGATCACGTAACATTGTGGTTAAATGTTTGTTCATCACCAACGCAGCGCTTTGTGTGGCGACTTTTGATGAGTAGAACATGAAACATCCACTTACCGAGTTTTTATGGTCTTTCCTGCCATTGGTAAACACGACCAGGATAAAACATGTACGTATCAGTAATTGCTTAATATGGAGATTTGACTACAGATTCGTTAAAAGTTTATCTTCTAGAACTTCCGCAGTCATGTTTCCTTTCAGTCTAAAATGTGCGATAGGTTGTGGAATGACAACTAGTCCAGTGAAGTCGACTTTTCTATAGCTTTGTTTTGATGATAAATCTTGCTTGCATCAGGGCATGCATTTGTTTGTTGTTTTTATTTTTCATTTCATACAGTCCGTTCGTTAGCCTAAAGATGAAAAATGAAATGCTGGATATTTAGCTTAGCACTGGAACTTAATTCCAATACGACACATGTGGCTATTATTTGAGTGTAGTCTTGAGACAAATACAAGTTTAATATGATTAGCAGCAAAATTTTGCGCCCTTAGCCAAGCTTGAGACGAATGTATTGCTTGTTTCAAACAGCATTATTGTGGCATTGTCGCCATATGTCATATTTGCACCAGCAGATCTTAGGAGGGAGGCGATTTTCTGGCGAGCCACCTCGTTTTGAGCAGCGTGTAATTCTTGCAAACGGCAGTGGCAACTTGCGTAGGCTTCAGCTGCCTTTGCCCCACCACCACCACCACCACCTCGAGAAGCGAATGTTGACAGCGATTCCATTGCATGATTTATGAGGGTAGTCTTCACCGTATAAGAGGCAAGCCAGGTGATGACCCTAGCGGCCGAGGTTGAGGCTCTCAGTAGTGTCTTGCGACCTCTTGTGCTGTCCTGGCTATATCTAAGATGAAAACGAAGGATGCAACCATAGTATACAAGAAAAACTGGTCAGCAGGTACCGACGACTTGTACTGGAGCAGTGCATTTAAGGGCTCTAAGGCGGACAACTGCAAACTGAAAGATAAAAGCAACTTCTCAGTCTCTAATATACATAAAGTAGAGGACAGTCCCAGGCATAAAAGCTAACGGTGAGAGACTGGTCGCTGTGGCCGAGCAGGTAGCTCTCCTGGTGGATCAGCCTAAAGCGACATTTATTGATTCGGAGACTTTTGCAAACCTGCGAGACAGGCAGGGTTGGTGTGAATGTCAGAAGCCGACTTAGATTCTGGTCCAAAGTAAGCTATTGAAGTCATTGCCAAAACTAGCCTTATCGCTGGTACTCTAGTTAGTTTACGGAGCTGCCTAGTCCATCGCGAGCAAGATATTTTCTGTATTATACCATGCACAACTTTGTAGCCATGGCGTTCATTATGTCTACCTTGGTGGGACAGTCCAAGAGCTGGCGTAAGAATATCGACGCAGCATGTGGGAGGCAGCAAATATTACTTCTATTGCTGCAGAAAGATTTAACTCATTTAAAACAATGATTTTAGCGGTGTCACTTGTGGGTGCCGTATTTTTTCGCTGGATTTCTTGTTGACTGGCGTCTATTTCGTAGTCACACGTTAGCATGATTACGGTCCTCAAATGACAATATTATCGAAAGAAAACGCAAAAGTATTTTTACCTGTTGGTCGCCAAAAAACCTGGAGCGAATATTGCACTAGTTTTTTCAGCAGGACATGTTTTCCTCCATTAGTCGCATCTTGTCTTGCATGCTTGACACTTTGATATACGGCATTATATTTCTGACGGGTTCAACTTTTGAATGTAGCTAGTACACTTGTATGTTTTTTCGTTGCGCTATCGCTTCTTGTGATGTGCTAGCACCTATCAGATTTCAAGCTTTCCAATGATAGGTAATACATAGCAATCCACTCCTTATCAAAGCCAACCCGAACCTTGACTAAGCTTGTACTGCTCTTGCACTAATTTTGTAGGAAGCTGTGTGGTATGAAAGTTACCTTGTCAAACTCGACACTCGCGTATGTCTATGTCGGTAGCACACCGTGTGTCGTGCATGTTTTGCAAACTGTGTAAGTTAACCAAAAGAAGAACACCAACATACCTTTAGTATATGCATGTAGTGCTAATCCATGTACAACACATCGAAGTTTAGTTCATTAGGGCATGGGACTACTACGATGTTGGAGCTAAATATCACAAGTCGTCCAAGGCGCGTGTTTCATCGCGCGGTTTTTCGCCCATGGCTTATGTTAGCACCTTGATCTTCTCCAAAACGGTAGCATTATTAGTTTTCCTCATGATCTTGTTGCATTTCTGGTTGTTACTTGTCAGTGTACCATATAGAACCTATTGCATTTAATCTAGCGAGCCAGGAGGTTTGGCAGCTTCTAGGTCCTTCTACAGTCAGAGGGGCCAATCACCAGCGTCTGCATGTTGTCAGGCGGAAGGGCCCAGTAGTACCTTAGCTTGTTTTGGTATTTTTGGGGCAGAACAATCAATGATCTCCATTGTTCTCCATCCCACTAAAATGTCGCTACATCCTTTCAAATGCTTGCATATTGTCTCGACTCGAATTGGGCATAATATAAAGTTAGACAACTGGAAACACGCGCTCCAAGGATCTCACGCGTTAATGTTACAAAGTCTACCATCGTCATGCATTCCGCTACCAAAATACAGGGCACCAAAGTCGACGAAAACCTCTGAAGCCAGCTCTTCAGAAATGGCACTAAAGCCAAGCTAGCGAGCATGTACATGTATTAAGATACAGGTTTTTAGTAAAACTATTAAGAGTGAAATTCTTCTCTAAATTGTGTTAAAAGCAATTTTTGTAACATTATTTTGGAAACAATTTTGCACTAAAAAATAGTGAGATTAACATTTGATTTGTTTTCGAGTTGCAGCTCTGCGATGTTTTGGTAGAGATCACGGTTGTGTGCGCAAGTATATTCTCATGTATTTAAAGGTCAACGTCAACAAGCAACTGTTACTCCACCATGACTCTTCAATTATTCTTACTCCTCCGCCAACAGCCAACAAGGATAGGGGAATACATGAAAAGAATTTTCAAAATACCAAATAAAGAAAAGAAATTTCAAATGCCAATATGAAAAGATTATCAACTTTCAAATTTATAATCAACCCCAAGCATACCCCCTCCAACTGGCCCACAAACTCAACCCAAACTCAAATTAAGGGATTAGCTGGCGGCACTGCCAGTGGGTCCCATAAACCCCCTCCAGA
Source organism: Potamilus streckersoni (assembly GCA_016746295.1). NCBI lineage: Eukaryota > Metazoa > Mollusca > Bivalvia > Unionida > Unionidae > Potamilus > Potamilus streckersoni. Next base: position 680,937 of record JAEAOA010000324.1, on the reverse strand, counting down.
CAACGAACCACATTCAATGAATGAAATATCCCTCCAAACAATTAAGGGATTAGCTGGCGGCACTGCCAGTGGATCCCACAAGCCCATCCGGACAACGCGCCATATTCGACGAATATGGCATCCCAATCAAACAAGCGATTAGCTGGCAGCACGGCCTTTTCGTGCTGCTGGTGCGAGCGCATTCTCTCCAATGCACTCTAGTAAGCTTCAACGGTCAACTGGTCAAGCGTTCCGATAACACTCAAGCACTAGAGTGCCATGTCCAAGCACTGGGGGCACAGCAGAGAACTCTGCCATCGTAAGGGGGGGACTCTAACCATTTTAAGGGCTATAAACAGTCGTAAAGCACCTAGGTGCAAATGCGACGTTAAACTCTTTCAAGCAAGCAAGCAAATTTTAGACTTAATGAAAGCTTATGTTAGGCAATTATACAATTCGCTTGTATCCAAATGTCGGCAAATTGATGATTCACGCGTTTCCTGTGGGAAGGAGGTGAGTTTGTTTTGATTCTAAACGGACGGACGTGTATAAAAATCCCATCAGCCTCCAATAAAAATCAGTCCGTTCGAGAATCAGAGACAGACTCTTCTCTTTCCTTGCAGCGATTTCCCCCGTATCTCTTGCATTGCCATGTTCCCCCAAAACAGAAATGTAGCCGTAGTATATATCTCGTTGTTGTATCGACAGTTTTTCAGCATCAATAATTTACAGTCTGTGACGTTAATGACTGCCTCAGTAGCACAGTATACATTTATACACGTTTTTGCGCAGAAGTTTGTACTCCATACCTTTATCAAAGCGCCCTGGTTTTCAGCAGGACGTTACAGAGTTCAGCCTGCCATCAAGGAGTATATAGATTTGCTGTTAATGCCAAAGCAATTCTAGAGTAAATAGTCAATGAAGATGAACTGGGCGGGAGGGTGGCGGGGTACGTGATCGGCCCTCCTAATAACTTATATTTTTCTCTCACGTTACAAAAGGCTGAAAGTCGTTCATACACCCCACCACCTTCAGTACCGAATTATCTAGTAGCAAAAGTAGCATAACTACGTGCGGCGCAACTTTAAGGGCCCCGCGCTAAATGCTTCAGATCTATCAATTAGTTACATGTAAATGATACTATTACTAAAATGTCAGATATATCTGTCGTATTATATGGTTGTATATCAAATTTTTTAAAAAAAAATACAATTACACGTACTTTTCTATGCAAGATAAAAATGTACGTGTTTTAATATTTATGTGGGTTCTTTTTTAAAATTTGAGGACCCTTTATAACTACAGGTCCCGCACTGACTTAATCCGGCATTGACCACCCTTCATCTAGTACCCTTCCGTTCGACATTTGATCCGATATGGTCATACAACCCATTAACGGCAGTCCACAGCCCCTGTTCCTTAAAAACCAAAATAATTCAGCTAGGGTCAAAATCTCCTTATACATCTATTTATAAATAAGTGAATAAAAGTTTATTGATATACAGTAAATTTTAAATCAATACTACCAAATTACTCTTTCAAAAAATGCAGTAATTATTTGACTGATAAAACTTTTTAGTAAAAATCTTAACTCTACATGCTATTTAGAACTATCATCATTTTCGACTCTTACTTGCAAAGCTTTATTAAAATGCCATCAACTTTGATATGAAAAAAATCGATCCATGATTTCATCACCAATGATTACATTGAATATACGCAACCACCCCGCTACTGGCTAGTCTGAGTTTCCTCTGACCCTTGACACCCCATTTTTGATATCTGGTTTTTCCATGTTGGGGGGTGTAGCATTAAAAAATCAAATATCAAAAATAGGGTGTCAAGGGTAAGAGGAAACTCGGACTAGCTACTGGCCTGAAATCAAAAGAAAACAACCATCCTACACGTGTTAATGTGAGTGACACTCCTTGTTCGGTCCTGTCATTTAGGCATCAGCAGATCACTGTTTATATCATTTGGATCAACTGTTTATTTGACCCACATTGACTAAACAAAAACTTTTCGACCAACTTATCCATAAACAGCTACATGCACCAAAAGTTACTGTGCGCGTCTTTTTTTTTTATACGCGTCTGACCCGTTTAGCGTCATTTGGGGAAGGTATAAGATATACAAAGATATACAAAGTCTCTTTTAAATAGCCAGTATAACTAGTGAGGAAACCCGATGAAACTTTTTCTTTTAAAGTCAACAATTGTGAGATCAGCCTAGTTAGTTACGTGTCAGGGTACCAGACCATACTAAGCAGTGAACCAGACTAGTCAACTCCATGGCCAAGGTGGCGCTCACCAGTTATTATGTCCTTTTGAGAGTGATGTATGTAAGGTGAAGTTGTTTGCATTTTAAATATGCATAGTGGAGAGAATGTTGGCATACCTATATACTACTTTCATGGAATGTGGATGAAATTTCTTTGGATATTGAACTTTTGGAAATTTTAAATGATCTTAGGACATTCATAACTAAAATGACTGCTCTCTTGTGCTCCAAAAATCAACCTGAATTTGTCTAAAGTACACTATTCTTGGCAGCTATTAAAATAGGGAAAATGAATTTTGCCAAACTAGACAATACCAGCTTCTAAAAGTGCAATGAATGAATTACCAAATACATAAAAAGTAAAAAAAAAAAAGTTATCGGCTCTATTTTCTTTACAATTTACCTCTGAAGATCGAAAAGTGAAAATGAGCAAGTAGAGCTAGCACTTTTTGTAAAGTGCACATCTGGAGTAAGGCCAAGCTGTATACTCAACCCATATTACACCAATCAATCATACATCAAAATAATGGTGGGAATTAAAGGTTCTTTGAACAGTACCTAAGATATATACAAAGTTTTTTTTAAATAGCCAGTATAACTAGTGAGGAAACCCGAGAAAACTATTTTTCTTTAAAATTATAAATACGAAACTATAGAGCGCCACCCAAACAGTCGGGGATTTGTAATACAACATAGCAATAATTAATATTCAGTAACCAGTCTGAGAAAATTTTTCCTGACCGGTTGCAAGCATGAATTTTTGAGTTACCATTGGAAATTTTGCTTATACAAATTTATACTAGTCTAAATAATAAATAGTAAGTTGTGCCGCCATTTGGCCTCGGTGATTTCCAGATGTTTCGGGTGTAAAGAGTGTGATAAATATACAGGATTAGAATATCCGTAAGATTCTAATTTTACATTTAAACTATGGCAACTACTAGTTTCATTATTTGATGCAATATTTCGATAATTGTATACCTCTTTTTGATAAAATGTCTTTTGACTCAGGGTTTTGTGAACTTGACCTTTGCCCAATATTATAAGTCTAAGCACGACCCACGTGCAGAGACATTTTACGCGATCCTTTATTTTTTCCATTTGGTAGTGAGAGTACATGTGTGTTATATTTTAAAATGAAAACACTATTTAGATAAATATTTTATGATGTCAAGCATTTTACATACAGATAAAATGGAGTTTCGCGACTACTATTTGCCTTGTGAGCCGCATTGTACTGTAAAGTATGCTATTTTTAGTACAAGATCTCAACTAACAACTAGTAGCCAAGCAACGGATGGATGATAGCTTTATAATATTTTGTTTTAACATTGTCTAGATATACATTATTATTACATTGTTTTATAAACAATTCCAGTTTTTGTATGGGTGGGGTGGGAATAAAGAACCAGATACTATATTGAACTAGGCATATGCTCTATTTATAGAGCACTCGGAAACTCCGTAAAACAGGCAAGAACGATTTTATGAAAATTCTGATGGTTAATTAATTACTACTTAGCACCATAGATGTCAGAACAGCAGAGTGGTTGTGTCATAAATTGTACTTTTATATAGATTAAAGAAACAGGACCGTCAGAAAAAAAATTATAGGAATATGGTGGCAGAAAGTCTTGCTCAAGACTTTGAAGAGGGTGTATCTCTTTATGCATGTCAGACATTATTTTAAAAATTACAAGTACTGTATAAAGATTAGCTTTGAGATGCCAGTAAATTAAAAGTGAAACAATGAAATTGACTATGAAATTTTGTTTCTTTTAAAAACAAATAAAAGATGTAAGACAGTATTTAAATATAATTTTGCAATATTTCTTAAAGCATGTACAGCACATTTCATGAGGTTTCCATTAATGTATGCTCTGGACTTTTCTCCAGAATGTTCAGAATTGTTTTACTGGACAGCCTTGACACTTTCCATTTTTCATTGTATATAACCAGAGAATAAATCCATGTCATCTCAAACATCCAGTATTGCAGCTTACAGTGTATCCCCCATGAGTGTAAATTTGAGGGTTTTAAAGAAAACCCATTGTGTCAGAATTTGGGGTTCAAATAAAAAATGTGAGGGTAAAAAAATGTACTGACATATTTTCATCTGACCCATACTTTTCAGCTGGAAATAGGATTTTGCAACTTGCTTAACATGCTCTCCCTCTCTATAAAAATACAAATAAAGAAACACACAATTAACACATAAATGCATTGTTCCTTCATATGATTATTTTATTACTTCATTTCCCTATTAGTATAAATTCATGCTTTTATCAGTCTCTTTATAATATCTATTTTTAATTATTATTATAAACCAAAACATTCATATAAACCAATACAGAAAGTCAAATAAATCTTTCTAACCAAGTGACAGTTAATTTACTGCCAGTCATAAAATGTGTACTATCATCAGTTTCATTGTACTTCGTCCTAAAACACATTTATCCAAAATCAAAGAGGCTAATGATTCATCTTCTCCTTAATAAGTTACACTTGAACTTTTAGATCTTTCTTTTCGTTACAGCAAAGTTAAAAACCTTCAAAATTTGCACCACCTGACCACCTGACTTTGTAATCCAAATAATTGATTTATCTTTGCAAGTTTACTGATTTCTTTGTTGTGAAAGAATGTCTTCGTTGATAATTGCTTCTACTTTTATCTTGTGGCAAACAAGGGCAGATTTTTGAAAATTATGAAACACTGTCCCAAAAGAATTATTTACTTTTGCAGTCTTCGCATCATGTAGTCAAAAGTCACACCGGTAATCCCAATGGACATGCCATATTTCAGTCATGGAAATTTTTTTCACCATTCTTCATTAAAGTTCGATCCACAGCTACTCTTTTGTGTTCTACTTATTTAAATTTCATGGCTAATGATTCTTAGTGCATGCTGTTTTAATCTGGATATCACTTTCTAGTGCAACAAGCATTGAGGTTAAGTATTTGGACATTTTGCTGAGATCAATGGAAATCACATGAAAGATTAGAGCAAGCTACTCCATCACATAACATTTCCTATGCTAGTCTGGTTCTCTATTTCATATGCTCCATATATCAGAGAGCATAAGAAACGGACAACCAGACTATATATGCAAAGCATAAACGATGGCCGTACCTCATCCAATGCATTGGATATTAAATAAATCCTTAGTGCATTTTGCAAATGCTCTGCATAAAAAAATGCACAGCAACAAAATATGTATCAGTTTTCTCCAGCATGTGTCCCTGACGTACAAATGTGTGTAAAGGGAAACACTGAGTTTATCTCTGCTGCCTCCAAGAGCCGCTTGTCTTTTTTACTTATTTAAAACATTCATCCAAGAAAACTGTTCAATGTTTGTCACTTTACTGTTCTAGTATGGATAAGTATATTAGTTGTTTGTCACCATCATGAGATGAACTCTGGAATGCAGAATGTACAAAAGATTTTCGTGCCCTATTAAATGTCTTCATTAAATCCCTTGCTTATTTAGAACATTTACACAATCTCTTTTCATTTATAAGAAAGTTGGGATGCTTATTTCTGACTCACTTGATAAAGTCACAGATTTCAGCCTGCTCATACCTAAAAGTTAATAAAAGACAATGTATTTGGTGTTTTACAGCACTGCAACATGAGTAGGTTATTTAGTGCTAAGACAGTTGGAGTTAAGTGCCTAATACCCAAGGACAAGTCATAGTAACTAATCCAGTATTAAGAATTGAACCTATACCCTTTCAGTCATGAATCCAGCATGCTAACCACTGAGCCACATCACATCCCTATTGGAATAAAAGAGTTTGATGCTGATAAGCATGGTTCTCAACAGAGTTTGAGGATTAGGAGTCTTGGACTCTTCAGTCATGGAAGTCAGAAGACCTCAACCTATTTATGATAGCCCTTTACATAAACTTTTTAATTTCTCACTTTCCAAACAAAAAGAATAATGCAGAAAGTGAATGATCGTTATTTTTATTACATGATTAAATTTTGAGCCTCACAAAATCACATTAGTGAGAAACTTTTTTGTATTTGCTCCAAAACTTCATATCATATTGTTCTCTTCCATCTGCAGACTAGTTTTTTTTTTTTTTTAAATGAGTTCATTTCTTTTCAATTCTTGTTTTTTGTTATGTTATTCTGGTTATTAAAGTCTTCACTATTCTGATTCATTTATTATGTTTCATTGTACAAAACTGTGCCACTTTGTTGTCACACCAATTTCTAGAGTTTTCTCAATATCATATTGGATTGTCTATCATTTCTGCTTAACATAGCCACCCTCAACAGTAGCTAAATGATTTGTATTAAATTTAAGACAGATTAAGGCTGCAAGTTAATATTTTCATTGTGTATAAAATGATTTTATTCTTCAGTAGCCTTATACCTCTTAAAAATTATAGTTAATATGCCATCAGCCACAAGAATTGCTTCTTCCACTCAGGTTTTCTAAAGTTATCATTTATGTAGCTCTGCCATAATTTTTTGTTAGTGGCTTTTGGCATAGTTGAAGCCCATATTATTATACATTCAGAGTTTGATTTATCTTTACTGTCTTCACTTCTGCTCTTGTACATTTGTTTTTTATTGGTGTTAGTGTCATTTTCATCACAGGTCACATGACCTGGGTGACCAAGTTATATAAGGTGCTTTCAGTCACTGCTATATGACTTCTGTCCATGTCCATTCAAGTCTTGGGCTCTGTTAATGTTTTGTGTGAAATTTTCAAGGAGCTTCAGCTTCTGATACAGTATTGTCTTAGTCATACTGAAGTAGTAATTATTATTAGCTCTACTGGTGATAGAGCAGAAGATCTTATGGGATGGTATGTTGATTGTCTATCCAGCCATCATTTGGCACAAGTTTGTTATTGCTACTTTTCCTAAACTACTAATAGAATTGCTTTGAAAATTTTCTACACATTCATTTCATGGAACTATAAATTGTGCTTCTTGGACATTCAATATGGCCACCATATTAACCATTTAAAAAATTTTTGTTATGAATGGTCATGTCAGCATGGGGTTTTCATGAAAAACTGGTCTTATATAAAAATCATATCAAAATTCTACTTGATCAGAATGTTCTATTGGCCTGGGATTTTTAGCAGGAATCTTATTATAATGTCCAGTTGGTCTTCAAAGAAATTGGTGCTGGTCGGATATGTCCAGTATGGCTACCACAGCATCCATATTAATAATCTTGTTATTACTAGCTCTTGAATGGGAAGCCATTTTGAAAATATCTTGATTCCTTTCCAAATGGATTGCTACACAAGTGTGGGGTTTCCATCAGTAGTATTCTTTGATACTTAGTTGGTCCCAAATAAAATGGTGTCAGTCATAATGCATCCAGTTTGGCTGCAATGATGAGTTTTAAACTATATTGTCTCTGCTCTCCAGAATGGATGGTATATATTATGTCAGGGTTTTTATCAAGTCCTAAAAAATAATGGACCCAGTCATACAACCAAAGTTGTCTTTAAAATCTTTTTTTTTTGTTTCAATTCCTCTTGAATGGATGATTATTATGTCATGCAGATTTCATCAAACAACTTACAGCATCTATTTTGTGCTAAATGAAATGGTGCTGAGCTGACATATAGTGTGTTTACCAAGGCAGCTAATTTGGAAATCTTGTTATTGAAGAATTTGGAGATGGTTTTGATACTCTAAGAAAAAGGAAAAAAATTTCATATTTCATATGGACATTTGTTTGCAGTAAAGCATAGGCCATTTAGAGGGACTGTTGTTATTATTCTTATTGCATATTAATGATTTATAACTTATTTAATTTTAAAAATTTGTATATTCTTGGTCACCAATAAGGCAATATACTGTTCAAGCAACAAACGGCAATTTATTTTCCAGAGTTGCTTATGTACATAACCAAAGAAACATTGTTTTTTTTAACTTGTCACATCATGGAAGGATAAACTGTTAGTCACACTGGCATCATTCTTGTTAACTTATGTCTAGCCATTGTTTATTCCACACATACTCCATTTTTGACTTAAAACTATATAAAAGAGATCACAGGAAAATGAGGCAAGTCACAGGGACACATTACTCAGAAAAAAAAATCGCTTCACCTGAGAATTTCATGCATATTTGACAAGGAAGCTTGTGTCTGAGAAACTTGACTCAGATGATGAAAACTTTGAAACGGTGATATTATATACTTGTAATATTGATATATACATAAAACCAGACAGCTTTACATGGAAAAGCTTTTTTGAGGATTGTAAAACAGTATTCAAACATTTACACCTTCCACTTCCTTTGCACTCTCATTTATGCAGCTGTCTATGTATTTGGACTTGTGTATTGTTCAAGTTATGAAATATTAATTATATTTTTCTCAACAATCTATCCTTTTGTTTTAGTAAAATGTTTGGCTGATTGGTTACTAAGGGGAATTTAAAATTTATCTAGCGAATGCTAATATATAGGTCTGTTTTGGGACATGCAATTTAAGTTTTTTTTTAAATATCGCTAAATGCATGCCAAAAGATGAAAGCATTGCTGAAAAATCATACTCCATATTTGCAAACTCTGATGTTATTTCTTCATTTGATCTTTGCTGTATTCAGAAAATTAACTCCTTTTTTATTGAATGGTTGACCATGCTAATTGATTTAAGGATTTCAAAAATATTGACTGAAATAATCATTTGAGTAAGGGCAATGACAGGACTTGCATACTATTGACAGGTAACTTATTAATGAAGTCCAGGATTTCCAAATATGTAAAAAGAAATTCAAAACTTGTTTTAGATCTGTGCTTCAGACAACATTTATTGTTATGTTTACAGATGAATATTCATCAGCAAGATGTCTGACTCCGACAATGACTTGCCTGACTTGGTGGAGTCCTCAGATGAAGAAGCCATTGTACCACAGAAAGGTTATTGTGAGTAATGGTTCATAGTCTTTATATTGACAGTTTTAAATTAATCATTTAAGACTCAGAATGAAATCATCTTGAGACTTAAGCAAAGTCAAATTGGACTTGACTTTCACTAGAAAATGGAATCTGAACACATTTTCTAAACTGGATGTTGTTTGAAACAACTAGTATAATATGCACATGGGAGCACATATACAGGTGTCTTTACACCAGTGTTCATGTATTCATACCACAGTGGTTGCTGATGAGTAACCTCAACTTTACAATTGCATGTTAATTCTAAATCAAATTTTTTTAAAATCTTTTATACTGTAATAATTTGGTGAAATTTAAACAAGTAGACAATATAAAGTATTTGTTCTAGTGGCTGTTGGTTAACTGTTTATACCTAATTTTTTAATTATTGGATTCTCAATAAAAGCATACCTTTAGGTTTTGATGAATGGAATTTAAATTTTACCTATTTTACCCATTTCTGGCAAATGTGTTTTTATGATGCATGTTGATTTTGGCCAAAACATCTACCCTTGATTTGCCTTTGGCATAATTTCCTATTGAGCATACCCTGTTCCTAACAAATTAGGTATCAGTGATTGACATTTGCTAGACTACTATTTACACCTTCTCTGTCCCTATTCACAATCAATATAAGCAGGGCAGAGCCTACAGGTCACTGATTAAATGTTAGAATGTTTTGAGATAATCCTTGACATTTATAATAGCAGAAGAGGGAATTAATTATGACTCAATTTGCTTAACTTTTGTTTGATGGCCTATCAATATGTATGCAATAGTACATACAATAGGACAAACATCATTTAAAAGGTCATCTATTACATACATTATTTTAGTTGCAATGTAGCACTCTTGGAAAAAAAAAACTTATTTGTTAAGACAAAAATAATCAATATATTTGTGTATATTATCCCCATATTGCAGCAATCAGTGGAAATTAGTCTAGTGGTGACTGGAAATGTAATACCAGTGTTAATCACATAGTAGGTATAGTTATTCTATACAATGTGCAGTTTTATATTTTTTATATTCCACACAACAAAATATCACTTTATGTGGTTCTGATAGATCCAAAAAAGCCATGAAATTATTGCGCTGTATTCTCTTTATTGATTGGCTTTGATCATGGGGAAACTAGTCTAACCCCACCTTTTGGAATTTTTTGTTGCAATGAACATTTCTGGCCAACATTTTTCAAATCAGCTTGTGAAAAGGAATTAGAGAAAATGATCTTGTCTGCTTCAAGGTGACTAATTGATCCTCATGGGTTGGTTATGTATAACATATCCTATTATGAAAAATGGTTAAAACAACAAGAAAAAAACAATAACAGGAACAAGTAAAACTATGGGTATTGCTTGAGTGGGGTTATCTTTGAGTGAGGCTTTATATCTGTAGCATGGAATCCACCCTATATACCAGCATGGTTTAAATATTGACTTACAGAAGTAAATAAACTCATATCCGTTCACAGAAAAATGTGGACATAAACCGGTCTACAAACTGACAGAAATTTGTCCAACCACTACATATTTACACGGTAAATATGTGATGCAGTAACAAGTCAAAATGAAATTTGTATGTTTGGTAGTCTACTGTTCTAAATCAAACACTGTAATTATCTGGTCACAAATACATTACAGTAAATATGGGAATTTCGGCATCCAGTAAACCTTTAACATGCATATAGCAATATCAATATAATGTTTAGTTGTGAAAGTGACACTTTAAAGTTATGTAAACATGGATTGTCAGCAGTACAGGTAGTGCATCAAACAATACTACATCAGACATATTGGATATTGTGTAGAAAAATGGTTTTGTCTGTAAAATTTTCTTTTGATTCCAAAGGACAATTGTTTTTTTATGTATCATTTGTAAGAAAAGTATAATTTTAAATGTCAATAATAGTTCAACTTTGGTTGGCAGTATGTTTTTATGCACAACAAATGAAGGGTGCAACATCTATCAAAATGAATGAAATTATTCATTTTTCTTTTCATCTAAATTTCCACTGAAAAAAAAATGTGATAAGAAGAATCTCAAATGGGTAATGATTTAATATTAAATTTATGAAACTAATTATTCAAAATGTTTCATAAATTCATTATTAAATCATTGCCCATTTGAGATCCTCGAGAAATCAAATGTTTGATAATCATGTTATGAATGCTGACTGTGTATGTAAAATGCTGTTGATAGATTACTGTTGTAATCAGTTTTATGAGGTGTTGTAAGTAATAAAGGAATCAAAAGGGGTTCATGAGGCTTTCAAGTTTTTTTTTAATAAAATTTGCTGATCTTGGATTTTTGTATTGTTTCATTTGTTCTTGCATTGCTCAGGACAGTCATGGGAGGAATATTTAAGGGAAGTTGATACATATTAGTTCAGTTATTGTCAAAATGCCAAGACATAAGTTTTATTCCAACACTTAAAGTAGAGAAAAAAATTGCAAAAAAGCAATAGCAAAGAATATGAATTTTGGAACACATCCTGTGTCCAATCCAGCACTGATACTTTTTCATTGGGATGAACTTAACATGACTGAATATTGGAAAACAGTCAGCAGCTTTGAAAAACCCAGGCACAGAAAAACTGAAGTTAGATATTTCTTGCAGGCTAAGTATGTTTATTTTGTCATTGCCAGATAAAGCTGATAGAGAGAAGAAATTCTCCATTCATCTCGAAAATAAAGTTGTTGCATTGGAAATATAGACTTGAAATGTATTATGGGAATGTTAAGTATGAAACAGTCAATGCAATCAACTGTCATATATCATTAATTATGTGAGTGAAACTAAAAGTATTTGTAGGTTTTATTTTTAAAAGTCAGTACAGTAAACTATGAGATGTACATCTTTCTTCATTAAATTATCATATACTGGCTCATGTTAATTAATCACAGTGGTTCAAGAAGAATATTTTATTTCCTGTCTCAGTCTTGGCAATGACTTGATAGTGATGATTGCTGTTATTGTTGTTGTAGGGTTTGACACCATTTTTCAGCATAAGATAGGCTACATATGGCAGCCAGTATCAATGGTGGAGGAAAAACCCTGGAAAGAACCACCGACCCAAGAAAAGCTACTGGCAGCTTTCTCACATACCCATATTGGCCAAGCCTGAAACTTTGACCCACACAGACATAGGTGAGCTGGCAGTGATCAGTAATTTTGAATGCTTTAGACCCCTTGGCCACTGGGGGTCACTGATGACCATTCTGACCCTAAGACTCCAAAGAAACAAAGTAACAGTTGTAAGGAGAGGGAGATGAAACGTCTACAGGTGTGAGAGCATCAATTACAAGTGTTTCACTTTCTTTATATGAGACAAGAAATCTTTAGCATCAGTGTGCGCCATTAATAATAAAACAATTCCAGCTACAAGATCATGATTCAGAAACGAATGGTTTTTGGGATTTCAGTTTTGACTCTTGAGGTTTTTATTTTGATGTTTGAGATTTTGTTTCTGTTAAGGATCAAATAAATGTTCATTATTGAAATCTGTTGAGAACATTGGGAGTTACAGTGATGTAATCTAGGTACTTCATTACTTCAGCTATTCATAAATGATGAACTGACCTATACAGGTATGGTCAAACCTATCTTCACAGTCACCTGCTAAAAAAAAAACACTCTTAATTTTACTCCCAGCAAATTTCTTACTTGAGGTATTGTTATCAGCTGTCATCTGTCTTATATGGTCTGGTCAGGTCAGGTCAGGTCACATGCTTCTTGACCAAGCATTCCTTTTGCCCTGCCTTTGAGGGTCCCGGAGCAAATTAATTTCTTTTCTTTGATGAGCAGGGCATGGAATATATTATCTGAATCAGTATTTTTAGCATGCCAAACCTATCCCATAACCACATCCAGTACAGTCATGCACATTTGATGTATTGCAATTCCAGTTGCCTATACATCTTTTATGAATAGAGAATCTGTCATTATAGATGCCGAAGGTAGTAGTAAACAGTAATATGCTAGTCCATATTTATTGTGTTGATTGTAACAGCCAACAACAAAAAGGATTAATTGATGAGAATATCTTTGGCTGTAAAGAAATCTGTTGATTGCATGTATGAACTGTCAAAAGGTCTAAAATCTAATCAAAACTTGTATAGAAAAATTTCTCTGTTTTGTAATAAAGACAAAACATATACATAAATTGACATAACTGTTCAGAATTCGACAAACCAATGTTATTTGTATTAAAATATTCTCATTTAGTATAAATCATTGAAGGATGTGGGTATGAAATACAACAAACCCTCATCCCTACCCTGTACTTTATTATGGATTGTTTTGTGCAACAATGACAGTTCTCTGAATAAATGGTTCCAGAATATGTGTATGAAAGTAGCAACAGTCGGTATTAAAAGTCACAATAAAGTCACAATATATAAGAATGATAGAAAATAACCTAGGAAGAATTAAGGACTTTTAACTTTTAAAGTCCAAGATATATATTTTCATCTGGCAATTTATGAGACACACCTTGCATGCCATTTGGCTTAAAATGCCAGTGATGAAGAGTACATCTCATGACATAGTTGATAGCATTTAGATCTAGATAGCAATTGATAACATGGACTACAGCAATTTTCAGTACATTTTATGTTTGCATTCTGCTTCTAATCCACAGATTTTGTCCAATTTTGCCAAGTATTTTTACCTGCTGCAGATCCAGGTTTACAATAAGAAATGAATGTACATTTTTCATACTATATGTAATTATTCATATAATAAGTAGATATTCTTTTTTAATCTCAGATTACACTTTTGCAACTTACATTAGCAAAATTATGCATATACATATCTCAGGGTTGGCTTTTATGTAGATGTTTATGTTGCAAAACACAAGTTGGTATGTTTTTATCATCAGATGGCAATTTCCAGAAATCAGGCAGGGTTATGTTATTTGGATGAAAGAGTTAATAATCAGTCACATAGCTATGAATATGTAAGAGTTTTTTCACTGCAGTTGGTATCCTGAACACCTGTTAAGGCCACATGGAATACATTTTTCCATTTGCCACCACACTACTTGACTGGGTCAAGGAAGCATCTCAGAAATTGTAAGCAACTATAACTCAACATTGAAAGAAAAAAATAACCAGTCATTTCACTTTCCTAAAAGAAGAAGGTGAAGTTAGCACATTTTGTATAACTTGGTTGCTCACTTTACCTGATAGTGTGATATCTGACATATTCTTCTTTTTGAATTTAGTAAAGACAAAGCCAGAATTAAGACTCAATGTTAACATGTTTTAAATAAATTTATACGCCATACACAACACTGGGTTTTACAAGTAAATGTAATAGTTTCGAGAAATGTTGAGCCAGCCCATCATTGTGAAAGCTCCATATAGTATTTGTCTCCCCTTATGTAAGATTGAGTCAGAAACCCCATGGTATCAGAACTGCCAGTCAGACTTAATAAAAACCAAACCTTAGTGTCACAATTGTGAGTCAGATTCAAATTTTGGGGATCTGATGCACAAATGAGGGTAATTGTAAATACTTTGGTTATCTTTGTACATGTGCATATATAATTCTGTCCATGTCGCAGATTAGTGTCAGTGTTAAATTCTTTTACATAAAGTTCATTATTTAATTCCAAGCTAAATGCAAGGTGTGATACTTCAAAAAGAGCATCTTGTATCAAGTTATATTAATAAGTGCTCTCTTAAAACTATTTTCAATTCCATGAAATTACTAACATTTGAGAAATGTGAAAGTATTAAAGTTATAACCTATGCCATCATACATTCAAATGGTAAATTAACTGGGGTTATAAACACTTTGAGTTGAACCATGTGATGTGCAGATGATAAACTAAAAGAAAAACATATTTTGTTTTACTTCCTGTAGTATGCGATTGACTGATTCATATGAAAAAAAATGCTATTTTATTGATTTATTGCATGTATTTAATAATGTTCATGTGACAGATGTTTTGTGGAGTTTAATATTTTCTTGGTTTTGTGTTTTATGGCACCAAGGCAATCAGAGTAAAACACCTAGCCATAGGATACACTATGATAATAGGTCCTGGATGATTCAATGGTAAATCTGAATCTGCATCCTTTTGGTAGTGAGCCTGATATACTAACCACTGAGCCCCAATTTTCTTACAGAGCAGATAACATTGAGAATAATTATGAATTATCTTATTGGCATGTACCAGTTACTAATCCAGCTCTATTTCAGATCTAATTTTGATAGAATATTTTATGTCATCTGTTATCATGAAGATGTTCAATCAGTTTGATTGTGAACTGCAGATCTTTATAAGCAAATAATTAGCCATCTATGGCCATTGAATTTTAATCAGGTTTTGCTTTGTAATAATCTTGTATCATTGTCTTGTTCTACAATGAGCAAGGTCTGTACATATTAATGAGACTGGAAAGGTATTGGCAAAAAGTCATGGGGTTAGATTCAGTCTGCACTGACATAGGTACCAGTAATTGTTCTTGGTGTCACCCGTGCATTGTTGACTCCCATTGTCTTGAAATTAGATATTAATATGTTAAAGTGTTTTTGAAAACCAGCCAAAGCATGTTACATCTGTTTGGTTGATCATTATTACATCTCTAGACCTAGAAATTATATTTCTTGTCCACTGTTGATAAAACATGGCAGAGAGGCTTACATAATGGTTCCCCACTATAATGATCCTCCAACTACTCCAGCTCGCAGTCAATCTGATTAAAATCAGATCTACACTCATTTTATTGAAAATATAGTTTTCGATCACAGTTGATGATTATTCATATATTATTTTCAATGACATTAATTTAAGGTTTAATAACATTGATTCTGAGAGACTGATTTTTTAATAAAAATTTTAATTATTTAAAATGTAGTCACTCATTTTGTACTTTAATACTTTATTTTTTTTACACCTGTGTGATTTCCCTCCAGAAAGACCAATTATAAGGCCACTTTTCTGCTGCAGATGAGGTAGCTTTATAAGAAGAGTACTGCTGTATTATCAAGGTCTTGTATGAGTTCATAATCTAGAGACTTTAGAAAATATATATAGTTTATATGATCTAATGTTTAGGAAATAATTTACACAGGGTTTGTGTTCTTACAATACCACATAAACCTGCTAAGTCAAAGTGGCTTACTAACATGGAGGGAGGGGAACAGGGCACCAGATCCATGAATGTCTGAGGACTTGGGGCACTAAGAGCCCATTGGGTTTTACTCATTGCCCTAGTTTCCATTTACCATTAGTACACCATTTCTTAGTCTGTTATTGTGAACTATAAGATAGGAGAGCATAATTTGGCCTTATTGTAAATAATGAGATTGGCATTCATTCAATTCACTTTATGGCACAGATAACTCTGATAATTGTGAATGGAGATAGCTCTTTGTTTTTATTGAAGTTCAATACATACATTTTTAATACATACATGTTTTGTCCCAATTCCAGCTGACTTTGCTGAAGCATGGTTAAGCAAGCCTGACAAGTTTCTCAAGAAGCAGGAACACTGGATGAAAGTATTTATCTTGGGGCCATTCCTGTTTGCCATCAACAAGTCTTCTCCTCGTCACTGGCTGGATGCTGTCAGAAAAGTGGGACTTATGACAAATAATGAAAGGTCAGTATTGAAAAGCCCAGCTATTATGTATGCCACACATGCCATACCATTTGGGTGTCTCTAGTATACCAATGAGCAACACTGCTTATAAGTTGAGTCCAATTGCAAAGAACATAGACCCTGATATGCTGTTTGTAAGGCACTGGCAGATCAGCGTTTGTTGTTTGTTCTTCAAATTGCTTCTGTCAAACTGCATAGACCCAGATCAGCAGGCAAATTAAACAGCAGCACATCAGAGGTTACCCAGTTTGTAGTTGGCTCAAACTGATACAGGTGTATATTGGTTAGTAGGTTAGTCATAATCAGCTTTGTTAGCAACTTAAATAATTATAGCTAGAACTTTGGCATGAGGGGAATAATATAAAATGAAATAATATACACCTAAAATCTTGGGACAGTGATTAAATTTATTGCATGCAAAACTCCTTAAAGTATGTCAATTAAACAAAATGTATGTATTAGTTATGGGTATTATTTATTAGTAAATTGTATGCAATGATATGAATCCACATTGTCAAGAATTAAGTGCATCTTGTATTTTTATAGCAACATTAATCTCATCAAATTGCATTTAAAAAATAAAGAGCTTGAAATCAAGTTTTAGCTAATGAGAGAGAGAGAAATAATAAATAAAATTTTGTCAATGTACAAGACCATATTTATTCAGGGCAGTTTTTATTTGTGGCTTTGCATCGAGAAAAAAAGTCTGTATTTTCAGTTTCCTGCCATTGTGATAATCCTCGTATATTATGACCCTCATCATCATCTGTCCCGTAGTCTAGTAGACCATTGGGGCACCACATGAGACTGGACAACCATCTTCCACTATTCCTCTCGATTTTCCATCTTTCTCACTGAGTTGCTCAATGTCAAGTCTGACCACTCCCGAATGTTGTCTTCGAACCTCTTTCACTGCCTGCCTCTCTTTACTCTTCCTTTTATAGTGCCTTGCAGGATTGTCTTGGCAAGTCCTGATGATCATAAAACATGCCCATGCCGAAGCAGTTTACGTTTTTTCACTGTTGTCAGGAGGTCTTTGTGAGGCCCAATGCTTGTCTGATCCTTTTACATATTCATTGGTGACAGTCTTTGTATGAGGCGCAGATGATCTTTCGGAAGCATCTCATCTATGTGGCTTGTATACTTTTGTCTAAGTCGGCTCTTATGGTCCATGATTGACAGGCGTAAATAAATATAAAGAACACAGGTGAGTGCATCAGTCTGACCTTTGAACTGTGTACAATGTTCTTGTCACTCCAAATGAGCTTCAGTTTTGTCATCACTGCTGTTGTCAGTGCAATCCTGGAGAGTACTTCAGGCTATGATCCTTCATCTGTTACAATTGCCCCTAAATACTTGAAGCTGTGGACCGTTTCTAGCTTTGAACCTTGGACCCTGATGTCAGTGCTAATACCCTTGGTGTTGATAGTCATCAATTTGATCTTCTCTGCACTGATTTCCATGTTGTAGGCTCCATAGGTTTTGTTGAGTCTCTCTACTAAGCTAGCTAGTTCTTGCTCATTTCCTGCTAGTCCATCAATGTCATCAACAAAACATATGTTGTTGACTGTTCTGCCTCTGATGCTGACTGTCCCTTCATGCTTTTCAAGCGCGTCAGCCATGATTCTCTCCAAAAAAATGTTG